>QEOT01122268.1:0-16835 GCA_003123785.1 Pterocarya stenoptera | reverse complement strand
AAAAAAAAAAAAAGAAATTGAAATCAAACTCATTTATGCCATGCACTTGCTTAATTTAAACCCTAACCTCTGAAAACCCCCCTTACCCCCCTCCATCGACAGCCCCTTAACCTCAAATTAACCATTAAATATTTGGCGTTCGTTCGATCCCTTTAAATTAATTAATCATCAGATTTGGTCATGATTTTCCCAGTACTCTTACAACACAGAAAATGATATATATTCCAGCCCAATACTCAAACATTAATCCATGTCCGATCGAGTGATCTCCCAAAAATTCGAACAAATCAGACCAACGTCACATATAATATATCGGCGGCCATGATCAACACATGAACCGGCCGGGCAATCCATGTACGTACGTAGCACCAAAAGAATGATCAAAACTAACCTTTTTTTTTTTTTCAGACGGATGGATGCATGAACACATGATGATGATCATGATCCACTAATAAATTCCACTGTCTAATCACAATGCAGGTAAAGACAACAACATTATAAATATTATCCAAACGGCCTAGCTATCTAGCTTGCCATGCATGATCAGAATCTGCAACAAGCTAGTCAAGGCCGAATCCTAACGTCGGCAATATGAATAACCAAATTATACGAAGTTACGTACATGTCATCTCCATCATTCCTCCTCCTCTAATTGATGGCTGCGTCCGGCCTGAACTTCCCATACGTACAAAGTATTTTTCAATTAGTACTCGGTCATGATATCTGTGCAAGTACATTATGAGAATCCTTCGATCGGCCTCTTCCTCAAGTTTTTCTAGTTCTTGCAATATGCTTATAATCACCACTTTAATAATATTATATCCTGCTGATCTCCAACCAATCCGCGCAGTACATCTCTGAGCAAGAAAATTGTGTTATATTTATTAAAGATTGTGATATTAAATTTGTGAATTTATTAAATATGAGTTATTGTTTATTTACGTGAACTACTATCTCAAAAAAATGCATTGGTTCAATGGTAATGGTATGTTATTTCAAATGAAAAGGTAGGAGTTCGAAACTCCACAAGTACAATTTAATTTATAATTTTGTGAAGTGTTGGGCTTGGACAGACACAATGCTTAGGCCGGCCAAACCTTGCACGTAGGCCAAAGAGTCACAACACTTGGGTGTTTGCATGTGATCCAAATAGGCACTTTGATAGGGTGTACCGTGCAATGTTTCAAAAATCAATTTAATTAAAAAGGCACTTTTGGAGACTCGAACCAATGCCCTCCCTTCTCAAGGGAGGCGCCTGCTGACCACTAGACTAGGCACATACCCTACAGTCTTTAATTGAAACATCGTAACCTTTAAACCAATAACTGTCATTTGAAAAGTCACAAGTTAATAATTGTGATCTCTCACATGGTGTCACTTCATTCTCTATAAATAGGGGATGAGAACCATGAATTTATTCAATCCATTCTCTCATATCTTTAGTCACTTGCACAATTTTGTAGAGAAACTCTAAAGAAAAAACTTCAGAATTGCTATTTGCAGTTGATAACTTTGTTGTGTTATGGAGATGAATTGCTTGTAACCCGGTAGGAAACTTTTTCGAGTGGGGGCAATTATCTCCTTATAGATAGTGTTTTACACTCCTCAAAGTCACATTTATTTTCATATTACTGTATCCGCACTATGTTCTTCAACAAATTACATATATTGAACAGCTCACATTTTATTCTAATGGGTTGACCGATCATGGCGGTGTGATGGTGGGAGTTTGGAGAGTTAGGATTTGGGGTGGGAAATTGGGAGGATGACACAAAGACTGAAGAAATGAACTAGAATGAGATTTAGATCCTCTAAAATTTTTACCTGAACTTTATGATTGGAGTAGGAGAAAGATATATAGTTAGTTCTACAATATTTATTGAAGTGTTAAATGCTCAATAAATATTGTGAGACTCAGCTTTGTGAGCCTCTCTATTTCTTTGTACAAGTTTTAAAATTCATGCTAGAACTACTATAGGAGATCTAGGATCCATCGAAATGTCGCAAATAAAAAATAGCATTTTTTTAATTTAGTCTTACCAATTAAATTAGTCACTTCATTCTTCAAATACTTTTTGTCAAGTTTCTATGTGATAGTAGAATTCCTCAAGCAATAATGTCACTACAAGAAAAATTAGTTTTTGCTGTCAATTGTTATTGTTGCGGGCGATTTTTTGACATAACAGAGGAAGTATTACTGTAGCCACATTTTTATTGTGGCGGGTCATATATTCGCTGTTAAAGATACCTATTACGGCAACTTTGACTTGTCGCAAATTATGTTTTTGGGAACAAGAATTGAAATACACTTATGAACCTGTTGCAGCGACATTTTCCTCGCCGCATTAAATCATAATATCTAAAATCAACGAGATTGCCCTCTACGTCTCTCCACAAAATGGGTTTTTTTCCTTTGTGGCACCGATCTTTTTCTTGTCTTCTCAGCGACCCTCGACCTCGACACCTAACATCATCCACCTCCTGCATACTGTCGTTCCACGCCTCCTCACCTAGCCGATAAGTCTCATATGTCTCTCTCTTTATCTTTGGCCGTCTGTATAACTCTCTCTCTCTCTCTCTCCCTCTCTCTTCCCCCACAATCAAGGCTGCCCCATCGTGCTCCACCGTCACGCGCCACTTCCTCCACGCGGTCCCTATTTGAGTAAGCTATCTCCTCTCCTTTCAATACGGGTGGTACTTCTCTCCCTCAATCCGTGTCTATCTCTCTCAAATCTTAGGTATTTTTATTTAGCTAGATTTTTTGTTCATTTGCAAGTGATAGGTAAAATTGCTGCCAGTTATCTACATTACAAACTTTTATTTTGTTGAAGGATTTGTTTTGATCAGTTTTTAGATGCTGATTTATAAGTAATTTTGAGTTTTTGGAGGTTTGGTTGATGTTGTTGCGAGATATACATATGAGAGTTCATGTATGTGGGATGTTGTATGATTTTGGCAATAGATCAGTTTTTCCCTCAACCATGTTTGTCCATTAGGGGTGAAAAACCGACCGAAACATCAATTTTGGAGAAGAAAAATGGCCGAAAACCGGCCCGTTTGTTTCGATTGTCGGCCAGTTCACAGTCGGTTTGGCAGTTTGTTGGAAATCAATTTTTGCAATCCCACCACCAAATTCAACAATATTCAGCAATCCCGAAATAGCCATTCCATAACAAAATCAAGAAAATAAAAATAACACTAGACAAAATAGGATACCACAAAATACAAATCATGATGCCACCACCCTCTGGAGTGAAACTATTAACTGAAAATCAGACCGAAAAAAAAATTGGAGTGAAAAAACCAATGGGAGTGGGATGTGCCGTTTGCCTGAGGGATGTGGAAGTCATGCAGGCTGGGCCACTACCGCTACCGATGTCACTGCTACTGGAGAGGAGGGCTGCGGAACGCTGAAGCTCGAGGTCGTCGATGAAATGAAGGCTGAGGGCTCGAATGAGAAAGAGAAGAAGAGGGCACCCATTTTGAATAAGCCTTAGGATGAAACGGCGCCGTTTGGATTATGCCAAACAGCGTCGTTCCCCTTTAGTTTTTTTTTTTTAACTCAAGAAGCAAAACGACGTCGTTTCACCTATTTAAGTGAAACGGCGTTGTTTTAAAATGTCATATATATGAAATAAAAGAGGTCGCTGACGTTGGCAGGTTCATCTATTTTTCCCTGGTTCAAACCGGGACTGAACCGGCTGACGTCGGTTTTGTTATATTTCCACCGCCGGCCGACCAGTTCACTGCCGGTTTAGGCCAATTCTGAGCTCCGGCGGCCGGTTTCGATTGGTCCCGATTGGTTTTTTAGTTTCTTGTACAACCCTATTGTCCATATTACCCACATTTAATGCCACAAATATTTTTTTCTAGCATTTTCTAGTCGTGGCAATATCGTCAGAAATAACTGACCCAACATACTACTATATCTTACGATCTCAATTTCTATCCAAAAAAGTAATCTTTTTGGCATGACCAAATCCTCATAAAGTGTACATTTGGCAGGCAAAAGGTAGCCCAATAGTTGGACATTTCCCCAAAAAAAAATTATTATGGTGACATCTCTTGCCTGAATTGAGTATTTCTATCCATAATATACAGTCGAAAATAAGTATTTCCTGTGAACTATTTGGATCGAATATACATACTTTTGGCAACAGTGACTTGCAGGAAATGTATTTCCCATATAGGATTTCTATCCATAAAATCTATGCCAAAATTAACATTATTCTATTTGTAACCAAATTGTATCGTTAGAAATAATTGTTTTCTAGCGATTTATAATTTGGAGATTTTTGGAGTTGTGGCATATATATGTCCTTTAGAAACACATAGCATCGATAAAAAAAATTCACCAGAAATAATTATTTTTTACAGGAACACAATCATCAGAAATGTCCTTCCAGTTTATACATGAACTAGATCATTTTTTATACATACTTAACATACCGAAAAATATATATATATTTTTTCAATTAATGCCACGGCTTACATTCATTAAATTATATGCAGATTTTATACTGCATGTCCATAAAATCTGTCTTAAGCCATAAACTTCATCCTAAATATAAGTCAATGTAGTTTTAATTAAAACTAAATCGACTTATAACTAGAAGTGACCAGTATAAATCTAAACTTATACCCAAAACGTAACAACAGAGAGGGGAGCTGGATTAGTGTACATGCATATATTGAAATGGCACATCGTTTCATTGCATGTCACCAACATACACATATTTACATAAAACATGCATTGGTACAGTCTACACAAAATAACTAGCATGTATTAACTTAAAGCCTAATCATACATCTCATATAATTTTGGATTGTTTATTCTATATCCTTACATGAAGATCTTCTTCCTAAACTGCTTACATAGAGATTTGGATTCTTTGTTCTTTGTTTTGCTCAGGCACTCGAATTTTTCCTTATTGGATTTTTAGTCCCTATAACTGATAGCTGTAATATTGGATAAAGATTGTCAAATATCAGTGTACATGTAAAAGGTCCCCAATTCTAGACTCACAACTAGACCATAGAAGTTACACTTGTTCCAAATTTCATCTCCNCACCTCAGTCTTGTGCTTCTCATTCTCTTCTCTAAGTTGTATAAACTCCTTCTTGGACATCAATAATTCAGATGGTTCAGGTATAACTAAGTGGCCTAACCCTTTAACATTGCCCGATTGAGATCCTAAAACCTCCTTGAACATAGCATTTGTATTTACATTATCATCTGTCGCATCTTCTGGTGGCATCTCATTCAACAGTTCCACCATCATATTCTACATTAGAATATAGGCATATCAATTTTATGTATTAACCATGTGAATAATCTCTATATATGTCCAACAAAAAGTAAACGGTCCAAACTGAATTCACTCACGTAATTCCACTCAGCAACTTCAGTGACAAATCTACCTTTCTTTGTAGACCAATGCACCTCTTTATAAAAGTAACATTATTCGAAACTTATTCCCGCTTCAAAGAATTAACAAACCTTGTTAGTACATTCTTGTATATGAGTTAGAAATTAACACAAAAATAAGTATGAGTTTATGCTTTTATCTTTTCCTCCATTAGCCTAATAAAAGACTTCATGCCACCCGTGTGATTTATCCTTTGATTGGACTTATTTTATTTGTTCCGCCTTAATAGGTTCTACAATTTAAACAGATTGTTGAATATTCTTACCAAATATAATGAAATGATAAACCCTTTAATAACTAATAAAAATCAACTAATAAACTTTAAATGAATAGCTTAAGAAAAGTTATTACCTTAAAGTCTTTACTCCCTCATAAACATTGCCAAACAACCTTGTCCATCATTTTTGTCCTTCCAGAAATTGCAGCTTCATGCGTATCATACTCCAGGTACTTACAGTGCAGTAGGTAGTGATAATCATTATATTTTTGAGCAAGTGTTATCGCTATTGTTTCTCAATAGTTGCTTTTGGTCCAATCTAATACAAAATCAACCTATTAAAAACATTGACAGATTATATAAAGTTATGTAAATACACTTGGATTCAATAGATTTTGCTTTATTTGACACAATTCTTACTTGGACACAATCCATTAGCTCATCCTTGTTCTGTTCATCAACACGACTCCAACTTGCATGTTGCATCTCTGCATAAAGTTTCACAATCCAGGTCACACGTGTTGAAACACCGTCGCATTCTAACATGATACTCTTTTTTGGCCATCCTTAATTTTCACTGCTATTTTACCAAATTTGTAAATGCGATCAAATTATATGCTTTTAGCTGGTCTCCGTCCAAATTTTTCTAGGTGGAGTTAGAGAAGAAAACTACACAATTATAATAATATGTTTAACACATGAATAGTAACTGCTGATTTGGATAATATTACTAGTAACAAACCAAAACACATGTAAAACAGATTAATCTCTTTACCTGCATGGACATCAATGTTAGACATTGAAGTCTCATTAGCTGAAATTCTCACCTCCTCGGGGATCTCACTTGGTCCTTCAATGTCCGCATCTGAAAATGAAATTGTATCGTTTCTTAGAATGTGTGCTCGAGACTGTATTTCTTAGAATGAAATTATTTCTGCTCAACACACCATATTTCTCCACTTTAAAAAACTTCAACTTACACTTTAATCATTTAAGTTCTAACATTCGAGTTCCAACATTTCACTTTGCACAACGACTTCCATTTTGAGTTAGGGTTTCTTCCTCTTTTCACTCCTGACCACCGGAACCCTAACAACTGGACTCAAAGAAATTTAGTTGTCTAAAATACCTTTTTTATGACCTTTAATTTTTTTTTTTTTAAAAAACTGTTCAATTAATATGTCCATAGAGGTACTTAATTGTTGAAATCACATGCATTGCATGATTTAACAGTGGAAAACAAATAAGCAATATATATATTTCGAACCTTTATTAAAGAGAATTATGGCTCTTCAGTTACAATATGGATGAATAGTCGAGATTTATTAACTTGAGAGGACCACTTGCAGTGGTCGAGATTTTTTATATAAAAACATCTTAACACCCATTCCCACATATTGTAAAGGTTATTTCTTTCCATCTCAATAGTATAATAAAATTTTCTATGATATGCGTGAAAAATAACATACCAGAAATAATACAATCTTTGTAAGATATTCAACACTTCCTCATTCTTGCTTTCATGCAAAGTATTTCGTAATTTCTTAAGAAAACAAAATATCATGTCATAATGCTTATTTTACAAATTTTGATATGATATTTCTTTAATTTAAGTTGAAAACTATCCAACTCCATTATTTTCATCTTACAGTAATTTTGATATGGACAAAAGTTAGATGTATATTACTGACCAATTTAAGTCCACAAAATATCAGGAAGAGGTATATCAATTCATTACACTGGCCCAAACTCATACAACAACAATCAATATTAGGTGTCCTTGTTGTAATTGTCGTAACAACTTTTTCCATACTATAGACTTGGTGCAAAGATACCTATTCACCATAGAAATTGATGAAAACTACACCGAATGGATATTTCATGGCGATGAAGAGACTTAGGATGCTAATGATGATGATGTCAATGAAGTACAAAATGACGAGTATGTTGATGACATTAATGAAATGTTAGATAACATTTAGCTTGGATCATTTACAAATATGGAGCCAATTAAGTCCAGTACTAGTGAAAGACCCACCTATATATGTTGACCCTAAAGCAAAAACCTTTGATCAATTATTGGAAGATGCTAAGTGTCCATTCTATTCAAGATATGTTAAGTTCTCAAAGTTATCATTTATTGTGAAGTTGTTGCATATAAAAACGATTAAGGGGGTGGAGTGTTAAATAATTTGACATGTTACTAAAGTTGTTGAAAACTTTATTTTCGAATACACTTTTGTTTGAATCATGCCATGAGTCACGACGGATGGAGCAGGCCTTTGATTTCGGTTATATAAAAATGTCCAAATGATTGCATACTATACTGGAAGAAAAATGCTAACAAGTATAATTGTCACAAATGTAGTATGTCAAGATGGGTAACTCACACAACTAAACAAAAAAAAAAATCTCTCACAAAGTACTTCAATAGTTTCCTTTAAAAACTTAGATTTAAAATGTTGTTTATGTCGAAAGATACAGTTGTAACCATAAAATAGCACAAAGAACACCCCATCGACAATTCGAATATGATGAGGCATCCATGTGACTCTGTTGGGTGGAATGAATTTGATCAAGAGCATATATCATTTTCTCTTGATTCTCATAACGTACGCCTTGGTCTAGCCAGTGATGGATTCAACCATTTCAATAATATTAGTAAACCTTATAGTGTATGGCCAGTAATACTTGTCCCTTACAACCTGCCACCATGGTTGTGCATGAAAGACCATTTCTTCATACTATCTCTTTTAATTCCTAAACCAAAGATGCCGAGCAATGAAATTGATATGTAATTGCAGCCTCTTATTGATAAATTAATTTATATCTAAGAAAATGGTGTTGAGATGTATGATGCATTGAGAGAACAAATATTTCAATTACATGCAGCATTATTATGAACGATTAATGACTTCTCCGCATATGAAAATCTTTCTAGTTTGAGCACAAAGGAAAAATTGGCATGTTTAACTTGTAATGGTGACATTGACTCTTTGTGGTTAAAATAAAGCTAAAAATATTGTTACATAGGTCATTGTCTTTTACTATCTCCAAAACATAGTTAAAGGAAGAAGAATGCTAATTTTAATGGCAATACTAATTACCGCACCCCAACTTGTGAATTATCTGACCACGATCTACTGAATCAACTAAATAATGTTGAAGATGTATTATTTGAAAAATGTGGAAGGAAGAGAAAGTGACGACCTGATGGACTTAATTAGACAAAAATAAGTATCTTTTTCCAATAACTTTGCTGGTCAACATTGAAAATTCGACATAATCTTAACGTCTTGCATATTAAGAATAACATTTGTGACAACATCTTAAAATATTGATGAAGATTTCAGGCAAAACAAAAGATTTAGTTAACACACGTAGGGACTTGTTCATTCTTGGTATAAAAAAGGAATTACATTTACAAAAACATGAATAGAAACTTTTTATGCCACCTGCATGTTACACGCTGCACGGAGATGAGATGGGACCCTTTTGTGAGTGGCTACAAGCTGTGAAATTTTCAAATGGATTTGTTGGAAATATTGTTAGATGTGTTACGTTAAATAGTTGTAAAATTTCAAGAATGAAAAGTCGTGACTGTCATATTTTCTTAGAAATACTACTTCCTATCGCTATTGTCGAGTACCTACAACCAACATCCTATTGACTTTAATTGAATTAAGCACATTTTTTAAACAGTTGTGTACACGCACATTGGTTGTAAATGTCTTGAAGCGTCTTGAGAATGATATTCCAATCATCCTTTGTAAACTTTAGATAATACACCATCCTCCATTCTTTGATGTAATGGTGCACTTAGTTATTCATCTACTATATGAGGCATTGTATGTAGGACTTGTACAATAAAGGTGGATGTATCCATTTGAGAGGAATTTAAAAAAATTTAAGCGTTATGTTCGAAACAAGGCCCGTGCTGAAGGCTTGATTAATG
The DNA here is from genome assembly GCA_003123785.1 of Pterocarya stenoptera. Classification (NCBI taxonomy): domain Eukaryota; kingdom Viridiplantae; phylum Streptophyta; class Magnoliopsida; order Fagales; family Juglandaceae; genus Pterocarya; species Pterocarya stenoptera. Next base: position 7,234 of record QEOT01122268.1, on the reverse strand, counting down.
AGGTTTACATTCACATCGAGTGATTGATTTTTTGTTCAATATATCTCCATGATGTTAAAGCTAGATATCATAAAATAGAACACAAAGTAGATGTTTGTGAAGGACATCAGCAATTAAAATTTTTAATATTCACACAAAAGGTGAGGCCATTGGGTGCGTCAAGTCCAACTTGACCAGATAAATTAGTATTTACCAAACAATGTTGGTATAACCTCAACAATTGTTCTGAGACTACCCACCGCCTAGAGTAAGTATTGTCTTTCAATTTGCAGTCACTTGTTGCCTATAAAACAATTGCCTATTTTTCATGAATATGTAATTAACATTGATGATGTGCATGAAAATCAATTTTCGTTATGGTTCAAGGAGCGCGTGAATGTCTTGTTGGTAACTACAATAGGTCAAATGTAGGTCTTTTTTACTTCAGAGTACTTCATTTTGTCTAACACTTTGTTAATTTTATTCAAATTAGGCAATTGCATAATTCAAGCCCCGAAGAGGTGTCTGATGATCTTTACGGGCTAACATGTGAAACTGACTCATGGGTTGCATCATATCATATACTGATTGCATTATGAATTGAACTAGGTTCCACAAAAAGCAACATAAAGAACATCGTCTTACAAAAAATAGCGGTGTACTTGTTCCTGGAGATCATCAAGGTAGGCCTATTGACTCTACGAAGTAGTAATGGACACCATCGAACTCAACTACATACGATGGCATCATATATATTTGTTCAAATGTGATTGGTTTGATGTATGTGATACAAGAAGAGGAGTTTGCGTTGGCAGTCACTTTACAAGTTTCGACTCAACTCAAATATTTTATAAGGAAGACCCTTTTGTACTTGCATGACAAGTGTTACAAGTTTTTTATCTAGGAGATACAAGTTTAAGGAGAAATTGACTAGTAGTATAGAAGGTCACCACTATAAGTGTTTATGACATCGCTATCACAACATTTGGTGATGAGGATGATGATGACTTGCCTGATGATGAAGCATACCAGGATGAAGAATATTGTCCACCAACCCATTTTGTACATCAAGATAATACATGCGTAGATATGTCTTTACATCAATTAGATATAGACCCATTTGTTGTGCATAAGACAATGATATTAGATCACCCTGATCCAAGAGTTGAGGAGGATGAGTTTCTTAGTAACGATTCATTCTCGGATAAGAGCGATTGGAACAGTGATAACACATCAGAGTCAAGTGGAGAGGATGGAGATGGTGATCATGAGATTGACTCTAATAATTAAGTAAGTCAAATTTTGTTATAGTTCACAATATGACTGCATTCGTATTTGTATGCCTGAGAATAATGGTAAACTCAATTGTATTTGTATGCCTGGATGGGCAAAAAATAAATTCTTATTCATTTCTATCAGATGCAATTTCTACAATAATTTCTGTGGTTTTATTTGGTAGTTATGCAATGTACAATGATGGTATACAACAGAAACTTATTGTCACTTATATTCAACATATATTCTATCAATGGNGATGCACAAGAGAAATAGAAGTTGATCACATGTCAGAGTATTGAGTTGGTTTCATTAAATTAAGAATTTAAAATGAATTATGTAGCTGGTATAAGGCAAAAAGATGTTATGTATATGGACTGACCTATCAATTGGTGTCATGTTGCAGGCTGATTCTATTCTAGATTGAAGCAAAATGAATCATCGTGAGATGGTTGAGAAGAACCTCAAGAAGAAGTTCAATGACTTTCACCATCAATTTCATAAAATATACAGGAGTTGTGCAATACAGCAAAAAGCATTAATGAAGTCAACGTCATTGGTGGAATCAGATGTATGAAAAAAGTTATGTGAGATAAGGAGCGATGAATTTAAGGTAACAAGTGACATGTAGAAGTAAATGTGTTGAATTAGATAGTATTAGATTTGATAAAAAGTTATTAGAAATTTATATGTGTTGAGTATGGACGTAACTATATCATTATTTATATTACAAAAAATATCAAATTAAAACAAGACCAATAGGAAAAAGTAATGTGCGATCCACACCACAGATAAAAAGTCTTTTGTGAGGTTAATACAAAAGATGGTAAGAATCTAGTAATTTTCTTCTTTATAAGCTGAATAATCAATGTTAGTGTGTAATAGAAAGAGTGGTGGGTAATATTTATGTATGTATTTGAAGGGTCCAAGCACATCAAATTTGGTTAATTTCAATAAAGAAACTTATTGGTCAAAAAAGAAATGGGCATTTGTCACTCCCATGACAGAAACTTACTCTGTGTGTGGTCTCTAACTTACTCATTTTAAGCTATATTGTTTCATTCATAGATAACCATTTTACTTAGTTTACTTCAACTATAACTCATATAAGATAACTTATTTGCATCAGAATACGATGTGCTAGAAATTAGGTGAGATACGGTCTGAGGAGTGCATAGATGAGGCTGCAAATACAATATTCAAAGATGTGCTAGGACACAGGTCTGGTTATACAAGAGGACTTGGTGGTTTAGTTATACCCGAAACTAGACCATCAGCTATGTTGGCACAAGTTGAGCACCTAGCCCAAGAAAATGATAAGCATAAAAATGAGGCATTGATGTAAAAGACCGAATTGAATGACCTGAAAATGAATGTAAGACAATTATTGATTTGGCAAATGTCCTATGACCAGAGGATGAATGACTCAACATCTTAAAGAGTATCTAATAAAGACACTCAAGAAGATTTTTAGCTGGATGGGTTTCTAAACTGAGTTTTTTGAAATTTTGTTAAGAAGTATTAATAACTTTTGGTGGCAGACACATATTTTGTTACATAGTTTTCAAGAAAAAATGATGCAGGTTTTTAAATTTTTTTTAGTTGCTAGAATGGTATTACAATAGAGTCATGGGCATATTTGTTGCAAAATGATGCTGTGATTTATTTTGTTAAAGGTTTGTCTAACACTATGTAAGTATGCTTTAAAACCCATTCCAACTGCATGTCTTGTCTGCAATGGTTAAAAGAGTTTAATAATTCATTGCGTTTGTGATATTAAAACCTGCAACTTGAGAGAAGCTACTTTACTAGGTAAAAAGAAAATTTTCTTTAGGTATTTTTATAATGGAGTATAGGTAATGGATATATATTAACTATACATGTAATTGTTTTGACTATGGAATTTGGAGAAAATTATTTGGTGTGATCTGAATGCATAATTTGAACATATCTTCTACAGGATGCATTTCTTAGCTTTGATAGGAGTCTAATTTTTCCACTTTTTCTGAATTTTTAAAAGGATTTTATTGGTTCAATACAAATTAGTTCCCTTTTCTCAATGAATTTACTTGTTAAAATAAAACAATCTTCTCTAAAAAGCACTTATATCAAAAGTTCATACTAGATGCAGTTTTATACTTTCATATTGCACATTCCTACATTTTCTTACTTTTCTAATGCTTGTATATTATTCTCTTTTTCCAAGATACTATAATGCCAAGTACAAGTAGTAAAATAAGATTTAATTATGTTTGTGATATTAAAAGCTGCAACTTGAGAGAATCTAGCTTACTAGGTAAAAATCAAATTTTCTCTACGAAATTTCTGTAATGGAGTATAGGTGATAGATTTATGTTCAATATGCATGTTGAATGACGTCATGTAGACTCTACACTTGTTTTGACACTTAAAGTTTTCATCTCTGTAATATGCAGGTAGCTCTCACAGGTTGATATAATCTCAGTTGTAATTTTTTTATGCACCAACGAGCTTGCTTGCAGGATGCTATATATAGACTTCACTCTCAAGTTTAAATGTATAGCCATGTTGACAACAATTCCAATGAGTGGCACATGATATTTATGTGTTTAATGGCAGTGTGTATTTAGGAATTTAAGCTTGATTTTGCATAAAATTTAATCTTTCTACTTGCTATAATGTATGGTGTGAAAGTAAATAAGATGTTCATTCAACCTTGTATAAAGACTAGATGGCAATATTGTACATGGAAATGTAAGTAAAATATATGGTGTTTTATTTTGCCAAACATGTCAATTTCCTACATTAAGTATAAAACAAAAAGTCCTAAAAAAAGGCTTGGCAGAGTACAAAAATGATAGGAAGTTGATATGAGTTGGGCTGTTCAATTCACTATTGAGAAATAAGTTGAAATTTTTTTACAGGGTTGTTCAATTGATACATATTGTAAAAAAGGGTTGATTGGCAAAGGATCAATATTGTACAGATCATCTGTACAATTTTCTCTAGATCTATTGTATGAAATGCAAATGCGTGATAGTTGAGATTGATGAACAATTACTTGGATTGGTTTCTGAGATTCAGTTCAGCCATAATAATGTAGCTAATGAATTTGAAAAAAGCATAAAAATTATGACATTTATTTCCACGATTTGGTAAATCCTCCAACCGCGTTGATTTCAAGCCGCTACTGAAAAATTTTTCACCGCAAATACCCATGATCTTTTGATTTTGAAAGGCTGAACAAATGGCATTTCCTGCAGATTCACCCCTTCTAGCATGCACTCACTACGAATTTCGACATAAGCAAATTCACCGCAATTGAAAAATATGATATTTGGGTTCTGCTTGACAAAATCTGAAATTCTCTTTTGCGGTGACCCAAACTCTTCGTATGTCCACAATGGAAGTGTCTCAATATCTGGCGGTAATTACTCTTCAAACCAAATGGGATCGACCATGGTTGCTGCGGGATATGTCGGCGGCAACATCTTGAGCAATTTCGGTGCCCCAAAACTCTTCAAAAGCTGCATTTGCGGTATCCCAAAAAATGGCCGAAAAATGTCCACGATTTTCGACGATGTCCCAGCGGAAATTGCCCTTTAAACCCTATTTGTCCATTGACTTTTGCTGCGAGAGAGATCAGCGGCAAAATCTGCAGGAACTGTGGCCACCTTCAATTTTCACCAAAATTGCTCTGACCAGACATATTACTCCCGACCGATTTGCGGTGAGTGGAAATCGCAGCTCATAAAATTTTGTTACGAGAAAACAAGAGAATTGATGTGAGCTCGTACCCTGCAAAAGAGGAAAATCCTTGTAGTGTGACTATATTGATAATTTTTTCATTCAAAACTATGTTAAAAGTTTTTTATATACTTTATTAATACATTATATTATAAAGCAAATAAATAATTGTATATTAGTTCATTTACTACTAAACATAACCCTAATTTCTTACTTGGGTTAATACTTAGGTTATGTTTGGGGGCAAAGATGAGAAATCTCATCTCTATCTCTTCTCATCTCATCTCATCATTACATCTTTTTCAAATTTCCATATAAAATATAATAAACAATTCAACTTTTTCAAATTCCAAAACAATAATAATATTAAAAAATAATATTTTAAACTTTCATCTTAACACTATTCATAAAATTTTTAAAAATTCTCAACTTATCTCAACATCCAAACCTAATAGCAATGCTTTAAGTAGCGCATTATATATATATATATATAATCCGTGATTCTTCTACAAAATCCTTTTAACACATAATTAGTTGAAGCATTTTTAGCTTCCCTTCTAAACAAATTAAAGGCATAACAAGTTTTATGATAATCTTAATTAAAATCATGTGATGATAAACGTGCGTTGCATGATATGTGTGAGTGCCCACGTGATGCCACGCACGTTTGGCATGCAGGCAGCTTAATCCTACTGAAAAAAACTCATCTAGTTTTGAATCGATTCCATCGATCTATACAATTATCTGTTTTAAATATATTCTATAATTGAGAGAGAGAGAGAGAGAGAGAGAATCTGTAAACCCCACGAAAGATACCATTGTCCGAATGTAGACCTCAACATGAAATAGTACCATGAGATCTATATGTTTTGTTTATCCCGCGATCCCTTGATTTGTACAAAAATATTTAGGATAGATCGGACAGATGACACTTTCAGATGCTAAAAGCTTATGGCAACTATAAGAGTTCATGCCCGCCAAAATAGATTGAAGTAAAGATCCAATGAAACTTGTGCACATGATGTATAATAAACAGATCTCGCGCACATTCATCATGCAATTCATCGAACGCATGCAATTAATAAATGAATAGATGTTAGTTTTAACAGTTATTTCACAAAAGAAATAGAAAGAATCTAATTCATGTCAGTAGACCTAGTAGCGAGAAGGAATTTCGAAGCAAGTGTCACTCCTTTAAAACAGATTGTCTCTTCTTCTTTTTCCTCTCTTCCTTTCTTCTTCTTTCTTCTCCCCCTTCTAAACACATGATCACATTCCAATTTACTGGGTAATTTAATGACAAATGTGGAATAATAGACCTTTGAAATAATCAATAGAGCAGAAACCATTTGGAGATGCTACAATTGCAGACACTTTGCAGAACAGCCAACTATCTTTCGCCTCTTCACAGTTTTGCAATAAAATCTCTACGGAGGACCCAAGAATGAATTGGCGGGCTTCATGTATAAATCGTGTGATTGAACAGGAGCATACCAGAAGCTTCAAGCACACAGTTGCTACACTTCTAATCTGATCTTGGCCGATTTGGGCCACTTTTGTGATTGTTGTACAGGGGTAATAGCCAACGAGTTCCGTGTTTTCTTCCCCCGTAACAACGCCAATATACTATAGCAATCGCCAACATGAAACCCATGGGAAGAGCCCATCTGTCTCAAACAATAGAAAATAATTCAATAAATACAATACAAGATATAAATCAAAGAAGAAATGCTACTCAACATGCAACATTTTTTTTTACAAGTAGCTACTCAACGCAACTCAAATGCAGGATAAGAACATATTTGGAAAAGAAGGAGAAGACATATATCTTTAGCTAGAAAGCTCATAGAGAACATATTTGTATGTAGGAAACCCTTGCATTTTACTATGATGGTACACATGTGGCTCTAAAATAAATCTAGCGCCTTCGGTTAGAGGTGCAACACCATGCAGCAACAATGGCACTAAATTTTGCTTTGTTAAGAATTAAATATTTTATTAAACACAATCTGGCAGGCATCCAAAGGAAGATTGAGGTGACAAGAGATGTGCAAAAGAATAACCATCTGATTACCTGTCCAAATCTAGGATAGGGCTGTAAACAAGTGTTTCCCAAGTGGCAACTATGAAATGCCAGGCTGGATTGTAATAAAGCGACTCTGCTGACCAAAACATCCTCGTGTATGTCTCCAAGAAGATAAAGAGTATCCATGCCCCAATTTCAATCAAAATAAACTTTATGATAAACCGGCCC
>QEOT01122267.1:0-24556 GCA_003123785.1 Pterocarya stenoptera | reverse complement strand
TCTCTATATGTGTGTATATATTTACATGTGTGGATGTGTGTAAGCATATTTGGGTTCACGGGTAGGTAAGACCCTACCCTAAATAAATGAGTCGGGTTGGGTAATCCAAATTGAAATAAATGTATCAAGGGGTACTTATTTCATACCCAGTCCTTGGTCGTAACTAGGTGTCTTTTCTTTTATACGTCCTGTGTACTTGGGATTTGCTGAGATTTCTATTTAATAAGATTCTTACAAAAACAATTTATTTCATTCCCAGCCCATTTATGGCCCACCCTGACCTGCCTGTTTGGAATCCCTCTCATGAAGTCAGGATGGAGTTAGCGCACATCACTTGAGAGATCAAATTGCTTGCAAAGATAATTATGATCTTTACATTGTTAGTGACATTTTTCTCTGTAAGAATCTTTCTCAGTATTTTACTTCTAGAGACGCTCTAGCTCTTCTGATGAAGCAAAGCTTTGTATTTAAATGATCCATGAAATAATTAGCTATAGCTATAAATAGGAAAAGAGAATACTTATCCTTCAGCAAGTTTTTTCCATTCATTAATACCATAATTTTGAATATGGCTAACTTATAAAAAAAAAAAGTTTTGAATAGGGCTATGCAGAGTGGAAAGAATTATCCCTGAGTAGGAAATGAACACGAATTAGCTTTACATAAGCTTTATTTTTTATGAGGTTTTAAATAAGTGATTGCCATGATCATAATTAACCTCATACTTCTAGTTCTACTAATCTCCATCTATCCTATCTCCTCCAACATAGCAAACCTCAAATGCAAAACATGTCAAGAAAAGAGGCATATTTGTATTGCTCTCACAAACCTCGATACCAATGGAAGTTACAGCCAGACTATCCCATGCAATTAACTACAACATAAGTCATAGCCATACATGATGAGAAATGAGTCTAGCAACAATATTTTTAAATGATCTTCACAGCAACAAGGATCATGCTAAAATCATAGTCCACAATCAAATGTATCATTCCCAACAAAATGCTTTGCATGTCTAATGCCTTTTGATAGACCAACCCTAAAATAGTTCCTCAAATAAAGTGCAAGCCCACTGTTTCCATGCTTCCTCAGACTTAAACCACGTCACAAGCTACTGGTGAACCTCCAAATACCCAAAATCCTTGACAAAATAGGAGAACACACTATCTTCACCACGTCAGTTATTAAATCCATTTCCTGCACCAGTCCATACAACTTTAACAGGTCTTCATTTCTTAATTAGATATAAAAACTCGCAATCTGATAACAAAGGGCTGTTCTGAGTTTATAGACACTGTGAAGATTCCATCCATTTGAGTGATTATCCTATTTGGAAGTTCTACTTCAAATGTATGGTTCAAGATTGTCTTCATCTACCAATCCACTGACTACAACCTCTTCCCTTTCACTTCCACAACACCCCCCCACCAAAAAAAAATCCAGAAAAAGGGAATAGGCCAAAGGGAAAGAGCAAAAATGATAATAATATTCAGTTTAAGAAGCTGTGTAAAGAAAGAAGCATTTTTTGAGGAATGAATCACGCATTTGACTATAAGTAGTTATAAAGGTCATAATTTAGAGAACATTTGGCAGGTTTCAAACAATTATGAGGATAACTGAAACAAATAATTAATTCATACATATATCTAAACAAACAGTGATAGCATACCTTAGCAATTACTTCAGCAGTCTCTTTGAAATCAGTGCATCTAGAGACATTAGATTTTGCTAGAAACTCATCAATTAGTCGAATTCCAATGTTATAACCCCTGCAGGATAATTAAATGCTTCAGTTAACATGGTAACTTTCCAATTTTATAATAATATTTATCAAAAAAATTGTAATAAGCTAATCAACAATTTTGGATCAGATGCTCTAATATGAGCATTTGCAAGTTCATTTGCAAGTTGTTGGCAGCAGGAGATTACTGACAGAATTAATGGAAGCTTGAGAGCGGCAATCCAGTATTAGAGATACTAAGGGGCTGGGTGTCAAAGTTGTATAATTCAGTCAAGGCATTTATCAAACATCCCCCTCTTCCTCCCACCAAAAATAAAAGGGGGAAAATAGAGGAAGAAAAGGCAGAAACAAAATCCACCAAAAATTAATTAACTACAGCTGAAAATTTCTTGATGAAAACACATGACCAGATACATCAATTTTCCAGGCTGCTTTGGCAATTGGCTAAGACTACAAATTCTGTGTGATTTAATAAAGTTGAACCACATCTAATGATATCAAGTCTTGAACTACACATCTAGCTCATCCAAAGACAAGTTCTTATACATATCTTTGACATATACCTCAATGAAAACTGGTTCCACTTTGTTCAAATATGCATTCTAATTTAAAAGAAATATAGAAATTCAAAAATATCCTTCCGAAGTTATTTGGCCAATGCCCATTACATGCCCCACTTTCAGCATCAAAAGGAAGAACTCTTGCCTAGTATGACTCCATAACAGGAATTTGTCAAGATGGGTTCTTACATAATACAAACAAATCGAATTACCAACTTGCATGTCGTATTCATCTTTAGACGAAACCATAAATTGAAAAGAGGACATAAAAACTATGGAATATAAATAGAAAATCACTAATGATGAGCTGAAGTTACATTTGGTCAAGCTGTTTGTTCACTTCCTCAACCTCCTCCAGATCGGTAAGCAACTGGCGCACAATCGCTCCGTACGTCAGGGTAAAAAGCTCCGCATTCTACACCATTTTCAAATTTCATAGATCAATATCAGAATGAATAAAACAACAGAGTAAATTTCATCAAGAAATTATGATCAGTTTCTCATAAACCTTACGAGACGAACAATAAATTAAATATCAGAAATAAGAATCAATAACGGAAATCGACACGATCAAGAACTTCAACAGATAGTCGCATCCTTAACATTCAGTCTGGTTCCCACTAAAATCGAGACAAAAAATTCCATCCAATAAAAAAACAAACGAAATGATCACTCTGAGTTCAAATCGAGTGCAACTTGGCTCGACTTTCCATTTCTTTCTCCAGGGTTTTTTGGGTGACAAAACAGAGGGTGAGATGGGAATTGAGGTTTTCGCTTACCACGCGTTCAACGCTGGCGAAGATTGCGTCGCCGGATCGAGGAGCAAGAGGAGCCATTTGGATCTGAATTGAGCTTCAAAGGCTGTTTTACTACTTCAGTCTTGGATTTTGGTTCGCTAAAGAGCGACAGCAACGACGCCCCGAGGTTTCAGCTTTCAGGGGATGACCGCTTGGGCCTTGGGCCAAACTTTATTTCAAGATGGGTCTGTGGGTCTGGGCCCATTGCCATTACGGTTTTTTTTTTAATGGCCCATAGCCATTACGGTTTCATTATTGATTTTCGTTTCTGCACTCTTCACTTTAAACAATATTAAGTTTAATATAATTTTCTTATGAAAAATCTATAAATTGACATAATTACACCCCTGGAATGTGGATTTTACACGATACTTTTAAGATATAATATTTTTATTTAACTTTATATATTATGCATCATGATTATGGTATAAAATAAAATAAAAACTGTTATTGCGATAAAAAAATATGTATATTTATAAGTTTGTATGGATAACATATTTAATAAAATATTTACATAACATAATTTAATTTAAAAAATATATAATTTAAATCTTATAAATTAAATATTATCTTTTAAATGAGATAGGTGGTTTACTAAGTAGATCCTTTGAAGGGTGCTAATCTGACTCCCAAAGCAACCTAGCAACACCTATCCATAATTGTCCCTCTCACGTTACGCATCACATTATCCATGCATCTCTCCTCCTTTGTTTTACAGTTAATGTGAATGAATTTAATTAATTTTAATCTAGTAACCCAATTAGATTTTTAGTGCCGAAATTATTGGATTATTGTGATTTGTAACAACCCTTTAATTTTAAGTTTTGATTTATAATCTTAGTAAAGTCAAATTAACGATATTTTTTTTTTTTAATTTATGCTGATAATATACATGACTTTTATTATCGTTTATTCTTTATAGTATGGCAAAACCCTCTTACAAAATTTTAAAAAATAAATATGAAGCGCGTGGAGATACCTGCGTTTAATAAGCGTGGCTTAACCGGCGTTCGCGTGGAAGAGCCTGGAATATTAGGGAAACGAACCCAATCTTGGCGTGTACTTGGCACGTGGCATCATCCTATTCGCTTCCTTTTCATACGACTCGGTCTTTGAGTCGGTAATCCCACCTATAAAAGTAGCCCCTCCGGGGCTTTTCCCCTTCACAATTGCAAGGAAAAGAAAATCTCGAAAGTCTCAGGCGTTCGTTCGATTCAAGCTCTCGGTATAAAGTTCAAACCCCCTCTCTCAAGGTATTTCCGGTTCGCTTATCTTTATATTTTTTTTAGCTTTGCTTAATATTTTTATTTTTTCAAAAGAAAATAAATATTGAAAGCTATGCGTTAAAGATCATCTCTTTTAGAATCGTATTCCGGGTCGCTTCGTTAAATTCGATCTTTGCCAGATCTATAAAATTGTTCTTGTTAGATGCGTTTTGTTGATTTGGTATTCCTGATCTGTAATCTAATTATTCATCTCGAAGATTATATATTATAAATCCAATCCGCGGCTCAGTTTCCGCGGATCTGCTTGTTAGGTTATTAATGAATTTTTGTTTGTGTTTATTGAAAATCTTGAGAAAATAAACTTAATTTGACCTGTGTCTAAACAAAAGTATGATTTTTTATTGGCTAGATACCTTTTTCTATCACTTTCTTAATGTAACTCTCCGTCTCAAGGTTAGGATCAGAGTGGCCGCGTTATGAATTCATAGGTTAATACTTTTGATGATTTGCGTAAAAGATGATGTTTCTTTTTTCTTGTTTCATAGGTTAATACCTTTTTTTTTTTTGAAAAAAAAAACGAGGTCAAATAATTTTCCAGAACTTGTGAATTGAGGTAGGTGGGGGCCATGTTTGATGATGGAAGAGGATTTAATATATTGACTTATTGTGCTTGACAATTCTGTAAAATTCCTCGATCGAGGCCTGCAATATTTGCTCAACTTCTTTATTTCGTACATTTCTGAGGTGTGCATGAATTATTGTCTTTTTAGTTTGCAAACTCGTCAGACCCTGTTCTTCAAACATTTATTTAACTTGTAATTTTCTTTATTTGAAATGGAACAGATGCAGATATTTGTTAAGACTCTAACCGGAAAGACAATCACCCTTGAGGTGGAAAGCTCGGACACTATTGACAATGTAAAAGCCAAAATCCAGGACAAGGAGGGCATTCCACCGGACCAGCAGAGGCTCATATTTGCTGGTAAGCAGCTCGAAGATGGTCGCACTTTGGCTGACTATAACATTCAAAAAGAATCCACCCTTCACTTGGTGCTTCGCCTTCGTGGTGGTATGCAAATCTTTGTTAAAACCTTGACGGGAAAAACCATAACTTTGGAAGTCGAAAGCTCGGACACCATTGACAATGTCAAGGCTAAGATCCAAGACAAGGAGGGTATCCCGCCAGACCAACAGAGGTTGATCTTTGCTGGCAAGCAACTTGAAGATGGTCGGACACTTGCCGACTATAACATCCAAAAGGAATCAACCCTCCACTTGGTGCTCCGTCTCCGAGGTGGAATGCAAATTTTTGTGAAGACGCTTACAGGAAAAACTATCACCTTGGAAGTTGAAAGCTCGGATACTATAGACAATGTTAAGGCGAAGATTCAGGACAAGGAGGGAATCCCACCAGATCAGCAGAGGTTGATTTTTGCTGGGAAGCAATTAGAAGATGGAAGGACCCTTGCTGACTATAACATTCAGAAGGAGTCCACCTTGCACTTGGTGCTTCGGCTGCGTGGTGGGATGCAGATTTTCGTTAAGACCTTGACTGGAAAAACCATTACTTTGGAGGTTGAGAGTTCCGATACTATTGATAATGTGAAGGCTAAAATTCAAGACAAAGAAGGTATCCCACCTGACCAGCAGAGGTTGATTTTTGCTGGCAAGCAGTTAGAAGATGGAAGGACCTTAGCAGATTACAACATCCAAAAGGAATCGACACTGCACTTGGTGCTGCGTTTGCGTGGCGGAATGCAGATTTTTGTGAAGACTTTGACTGGTAAAACCATCACTCTCGAGGTTGAAAGTTCGGATACAATCGACAATGTCAAGGCAAAGATACAGGACAAAGAGGGCATCCCTCCAGACCAGCAAAGGCTTATCTTTGCAGGCAAGCAGCTTGAAGATGGGAGGACCCTTGCAGACTACAATATTCAGAAGGAATCTACTCTTCATCTGGTACTGCGCTTGCGTGGTGGGATGCAGATATTTGTGAAGACGTTGACAGGGAAGACCATTACCTTGGAGGTAGAGAGTTCTGACACGATCGATAATGTGAAAGCAAAGATTCAGGACAAGGAAGGAATCCCTCCGGATCAGCAGAGGCTTATCTTCGCAGGGAAACAGCTTGAAGATGGGAGGACTCTGGCGGATTACAACATACAAAAGGAGTCTACTCTGCACCTTGTTCTTCGCCTCCGTGGTGGTTATTGAGCCGGGTGGTGGTTCTATGGTGTAGTCTAGTGTCATGGGCCTTCAATTTGCTGGTGTTCTTTATGGTTTTTGTGGATCTGCCCTTTGTTTCCTTGCCATTTTTAAATGGCTCATAAATATGTTCTGAACTGGCTTTAATTTGCGTTTGTTGGACACGCTTTTCGATGGTTGATTTGCTGGTCATGTTAGTCGTTTAAATGAAGTTGCTTTTTAGTTTCCTGTTTAATAAAATTCTTGGTTACCTATAGGGAAAAATAAATTTAGCGTTCTAATGCATTGCTTGCGGAGGTGTTGGAAATGACTAGGAGGATTAACTGCGATAAAATATGTAGTTGCTACGACAGTGAGTTTAGCATTGCAACTGCTGCGAACTCCATTTTTTGAGTGCTGGTAGAGGTTGTGGATTGGCGGTGACGGGGATTTATAGAAGATTTTCGGCCATTGCATGCAATGTACTACCTGGAAAGGAAGCTGGGGAGTGCTACGTTTCGGCATTTAGATGGGCCGGGTGGCAATGCCTGGTTTTCATGGGTGTATGTATGCATGCGTCCCGCGTATAGTTTCGTGCAAAAGTTGTCCCAGCATATGTTGGGTTTTGTCCGAATAAGGATTGATGTGTTATGGTTTACAAGGTCTGATCGCTTCACTCGTGTTCCGATGCAGTCGTCCTGTGATTCAAATGCTTTGCCATGCAAACGACTTTGTTTGGCATCTGTTTAATTTGTTTTGGAGGTATTGTTTGGTTAAACTATTATGTTCCACCACTGTCTAGGAAAACGACGGATTTTAATGCTTACCCTCTATTAAAAACATGAGGAAAATAGAACAGAAAAGGTGCGTACACAATTTTTGTATTTGTTGCAAAAAATTTAGCCATCTTTTTGTAAAAATGTGGTCTCTACTTTGAAAAAGTGAGTTATTCAAATTTTTTTTACAGTAAAATTCACTTTTTTATAAAAGACTCGCACGAAATTTGTGCATTGAGCTTGTATATATAACTTTTCTTATTATTTTGATGGGGCTACATATACTCGTGGCAAGTTGGTTGACAGGAACTGCATAGTGATCAGTTTCTGTAAATCATCACATTTCAGAATGGAGCTAATTTCTCTTTGTACTTTTCACATAACTGCTCATAAGAAACCCTTTTCTTGAACGCATGCAGAGTGAAATTATGGATTCAAGAGTACTATGGATCATAAAGATGAAAGAAATTGATAGAAGGAAAAAAGAAAAAGGAATTTTCAGTAATGGAGACATCAGCATATATATAAATCGCAATCATGCCCCCCCATTGCCCATGCGAAGCGCTATATATGATAGCTAGGAATAACAAACAGCAAAACGTCGGATAAACAAGAAGCTGCAATTCAAACGTCGGATATTGATATAGTTTGCATTTAAGATTTGCAGGTACATAAAATTTTGGTAGACTACTGGGGATCCGAGCTGCACATATACTATTTTGCTAAAATCTGTACTGCACGTTATATATTAATTAATCTTATGCGTTCGACTTCGGAAAAGGAAGTTTATTACCATACTTCCCTAGCTGTTCCTAAGTTTCCTGTTCTTCCCAGTTTTGCAAACCCATCTGCCCCAATTAGTTATTTCCATTCATGTCTTAGGAAATTGAAAATATGTATGTGCAATAGATACGTACGTACGTTGTTTACGACAAACAAATGCTTGTATAGAACACCTCGTGACGTTCATACTCTTCAATTCATATTCCATCTTATGATCTCTTAGCTACGTCTCTCGATCTCCTTTGCATAAACAAACCACATTCTTAAGAAAAGTACCAATATTGGATTAATGCTTTATATATTCTGCTTCTCTCACATATACATGCATTTTTCCTTTGTTCTGAAGGTAATGGCTCGCACGCGGGCAGAGTCTCTTGACATCATGAAGTGAGCCAGTCATGTGGTTAGCAACGAAAATACGAAACCAAAGAAAGCCGCAATTTGTTAGATAATTTGGAGTCAATAATTAGCTGCTAGGCCAAGAAAATAAGAGGCGTTTGATTTAAAAGGTTCTTATTTTATTCAAGAGAAATCACAATAAACACGCATGCACAACTACTTATACTAGCTAGGGTACTACAGTACACACGATGATGTGCTTCTTAGAACCAGTCACACCAGTACTTATTCCTGGAATCCTGGGGCCGGAAAACACCAGAGCTAACTCTTGTGACCGGCCCCTTATTGTCGCGCACATGCATGCATGGCATCCTCGATCTAGAACCAGCCCCCGCGCATCTCACAGCGGCCGGGTCCGATGCCGCATTCATTTGGTAAGTTCCTAGCACACTGCATCATCTCCCGCATTTCCTGATCAGTCTGGAGCTGACCCTGATGCCGCCTCACCACCTGCCTCAAACCCTCACATCGGCACTGCTCGTCCATATGCCTCAGCTGCTGGCAGCACTGCTGGAAATGCTGCTGCTGGTTGTCTTCAACATCGTAACTCCCTGACATGCATTGCTGCCTCATGTACCGCTCGCAGTGGTTAAGGTACTGTTGGCTTTGCATCTGCTCGCGGCAGCTCCCTCCTTGTCGTCTCGGGTTCTGACCAATGTCCTCGTCGATGTCCACCGTTGTTATGGTGGTGCGGGAGGCAGTGGCGTGGGCAACGAACAAAAGGGCAGCAAAGAGAGCAGCTAGGGTTAATGTGAGCCTGGCCATTGTAATATTCTGCTGTGAAACAGTACTACCACTTGGTGATTCTGAAATGTTTCGATGAAAATCTAAGTCGGGGTGATGGTTGTATTTATAGTGGATTTTAAGGTTTGCATGTAAAGTACGTGTAAGGATTGATGGTCAGGTTGGATTGGCATATTTCGTGCGTGGTCGGATGGGTGATTTCAAGCTTCCACGTAGTTATCTAATGCAAATGCTTCCATAATATGCATGATTCGGTTTGTTTGGTTGCCAGATACTTTGCTTCGGATCATGAACTAACATCTTTTGTCTGATTTTGATTGAAAGTAGATTTTTAATTCAAATCAAATCTTATATTTTAGGTGATGTGACTTCTGCGTTTTGTTGACGACGTGTTTCGAACACTGGTCATTGAGTTCGGTCTCCTACAACACAAGGAAAGTGAGGGCTTAGAGTTGGTGAAACACCTCCAATATCTAAGTCAGTTTTTACTTTTTACTCTTAGAGAAAATTTTTGATATATGAAAGAACGTAAGAAAGCATTCTAACTTGGGATTTGGTTTTTATACCTCCCGCCCAGGTAGTCCCCTGTATTCAGTGTCATTGGCGTTTGTCCTCTGTATTGGGTATCATGTCGTCGCCTTTAATACGACATGGCTCCTCGGGTCATGTCTTGTGCGGAAGCTTGGTGAGTGCGGCCAACTTTGCACATTCTGTCAAGGACAGGGGTCCTCGTTGGGATCTCTGCCCATGTTTGATTTCTGGCCTTTTAACAATGTTTTGAATATTGTTTCGGTTAAGGTACTAGAATAAAATATTTCGATATCGATACCATTTCGAGATAGTCTATATATAATAAATTAATTATATATGTATAAATTATATTTTAAAATAACATCAATGCAAGTCTTAATAAGTTAAAACACATATTTATAAAACTCAATAAAATTTCTAAGTTCTCAATCCAACTATTTAAAAAAATAATTATTCATCTTCATCACGAAAATGGAAGTAGGGATTTGATTTTTCAATCCTTGAAAATAGGAGATTAAAAAAAGTTAAGAAAATAGTCTTTAGATGTGAGAATTGAAGTACAAATTATGAAAAAGTCAGAGTTTTAATATTAATTACAAAAAAAGTAATTTCGGCCGGTACACCAAAAACTGGCCGGTATTTGACCCAGTACGAAACACATACATTTTTTGTACCGGTCACTACTCTAGTATAGTAAATATCGGCCGATACGGTACGAAATTCAAAACTTTGCCCTTTAATGCAGCATGACTCTGCTACAATGTGTGTGAGTAGAGTTGTGTTAGAGAGTACATCATCCCATCGTTCCATGTCGACCTTCTTCCTGTGTTGGCCCTGGACCACCTTCTTATTTTGCCTCGTGGGCTGATTATGTTTTGGCTTTTGGCCTCCTGAGAAGGAGTCAAGCCCAACCTAGTAGGGGGTGGGAACATCTCGTCCACGTTTTATAAATATATTATATATATGAAAAATTCTATACATGCATCACACTATCATTCTACTTTCAT
Source organism: Pterocarya stenoptera (assembly GCA_003123785.1). NCBI lineage: Eukaryota > Viridiplantae > Streptophyta > Magnoliopsida > Fagales > Juglandaceae > Pterocarya > Pterocarya stenoptera. The sequence goes on along the minus strand of QEOT01122267.1, from coordinate 13,805 downwards.
CTCACTATGTAAGAAGTGACACATTTATCACCATGTAAGAAGTGGCAAATAACAACAATAACTAGCTAGCTAAAATATAATGGATATGACAATTACATATATAATTTATCGAATCCAAATCGAAATTATAGGGTCCAAGATTGACCATCATGATGTCTAGCAAGATTTTTTGTTTCTAAGATGGTTTCAACAAGACATAATCACTTATAGATATATATATATATATATAGTGTGTGTGTGGCACAAAATTAATTTTGAAACTTTATAAGAATTAAGTTATGGGGGAAATTAGCTTCTTGACAAGAAATATCATGAATAGAGGGATGTCAAATCGTGTTAACAGGTCGTGTTTGTGTCTTGTCAATACATGTATATTATATTATATGAGTCAACCTTAATAGGACCCATTAACATAACGGATCGTGTCGTGTCAACCTGTTTTAACTCGTTAGTGATTTATACTACGAAATAAATTAACACAGCCCTATCTGTTTCAATCCGTTTGACCTAGTTAAATTTAGGGTATAATTGTAAGGGTATAATTATAATTTTAACTATCTTAACGGATCATAACGGATTGACACGTTAAGCAATCGTGTCTTAATTGGTCAACCCTTTTTTACCCAAACTCGTCAAGATTAAGTCCAAACCTATTATTATCATGTCGTATCACATATTGCCATCCTTAAATAGGCTATTCATTAGAAAAAATATATATATATATATATATATATATAACCATAAGTGTATTGAGCACTACTACATCCCTAGGGATGTAGCCTAAGGATCTCTTAAGAAGGCAAAAAAAAGTTTTTCTATTTTTTCTAATTTATTTTCATTTATGTTTTTGGTATATTTAAATATTTAAAAAATAAATTCACAACATTATTAAAAAAATAATTTCTTAATCACTAAGTAAATAAAAAAAAAAACATTGTTAGGAGAAATGCTCAGAATCCCGATAAGAGAAATGCTCGGGACCCATTAACAGGATCCCGAGCATTCCTCAAGAACCAATCAATACAACCTCTTCCCTCAACTAAAATTAATTTTAATTTTAGTTCCCAAACGTTTTTTGCAATAATGATATTGAAAATAATAAAAATAAAAATAATAATAATTCTCCTTAGGTTTATATATGTTAGTTTTTAGATTTGTCTGGTTTGTTTATACAGTTCAAATATATCTTATCTCATCTCATCTTATATAATTATTACAATTTTTTTAAATTTTCACATAAAGTATAATAAATAATTCTACTTTTTTAAATTTTAAAATAAAAATAATATTAAATATAATATTTTAATAATATTTTATTTAATTTTTAATTAATTTTATTTCATCTCATTTATATAACCAATCGAGCGTCTTAAACTTTATAAAGAATTCGATACTTTAAAATCATTTTTAAAACACGAAAAACATATATTCTTCAATCATTTTTAAAACACACAAAACAATCACCTTCACAATTCAGAAAGAAAAACATTGGTACCCATTCGAAATTCTAGATTAGAGAGGAAAACAAGGACTCGTAGGCTGCCAACCCTCGATCCTGGACACGTGTCCAATAATATGCACGACACACAATACGCGGCCCGATTCCGAAGGCACACCATGATCCACCACACAGCGCACATACAACGAATATAATACACTCTCTGATCCCAAATTTTCCCGTCTTATTTAGATTTTATATCACAGGTTCCCTTTTCCCTTCAGTTTTCTCTCACGCCAAACAGCATTACGGAAGCGCGAGCGCGGGAGAGAAAGCTCTGACTGATCCGATCTAGGGTTTAATCCTATCACCGACCCCCAATTTTCAAATCCTAAGCTTCGGATCAGGTGCTTTGCCTTCCTTTTACTGTGATATTTATTCGCGATCCGATCTCATATCCATTCAATGTTAAGGGTTCCGATTCTATCTGATTTATTTTGATCACAGTCTTTTCACTGGAAAGAATGGACTATCTTTTAAAATCTATTGGCTTTTGGTAATTAGATTCGTTTCTAGTGTTCTTTTCTTTTGTTTTTCTTCTCCATGCTCCATGCTCAAACTTGGCTTTCGTATCTAAGTTTATGAAATTGTCTTATTATGGTTCTTATTTGATTCTTATATTGGTCATTATAATTTTTTATTCGTTATCGAAATATATGTTTACAATTAATAGGTAGTTCAAGACTTCAGTAAGTCCTTTGTCTTTATGTACTGTTTGGGACCAAATACTTTTATTTGAAGTAAAAACTTTTTTTCCAAAGTATGTGGCCTCTGCTATATTCTTTTCGTAACACGCCAGCAAGTCTTTTTAGTTGTTTATCTTTGTTTTGGATACGTGTTGCTTAATCCTGTTAATTAGTGAATGAGATGGCTTATTTTTTGGAGAGAAATTCTAGGAATCCAAGGGTTTGTTACTTGAATTTTGCCCACTATTCCTTCGTGATGAAGGCCATTGGATACAAAAGAGGCTGTAGTTTCTAAATATTACGCAAGATATAGGGACATGTAGTTGGGGATGCAATTCTTTTTATAAAGGGGAGAAATAATTTAATAACCCCAGCATCCCCTAAACAGTACCTTGAAGGTGTATCTACGGTTCATTATACATTGTTGGTAAAGTTGATGACATGTTTAATGGCATGAATTTTCATGAATTTCTTGTAGGAAAATGATACTATGCCGCCTAAGTTTGCCTCCTCAATTTGACCGCTCATGTATTTTATTTTTTATTTTTATTTTTTTTTCCTAATGGTTAAGGAAGTGACTATTAATGTATCGGTATTTTTTTTTTTAAATGCTTAAAGATTTTTAAAAAAATATTTAAAAGAAAAAGAAAAAACGTTGCAATTTGCACTAGGGGCACACCAAGTGGGAAAACTTGGGTAACATAGTAGCACTACCCTTTCTTGTATCAGTAAACTAGCGCATAGGTGATGCTCTTGTATATGTCCCATATACTTGGGCTCCTGCCTGTTCTTATGATCAATGAAACTTTGTTTACCGATAAAAAAAAGTTGATGACATTTGTCTTTCTAATTTTATGTAGCATTTAGTGCATTATTAAAATTATGTACTTTTTTGTTTACTGGGAAAGAAAAAGAAGTAGGTTACATGTATGCACTAGAGTCTTAGTTATCAATTTATGGTCTGATATGCATTCACCTCAAAATCCAGGGCTTATCATCCAGTCGTTTGGCGGTTCTATTAAAATCAGCCAAGTTTCATGTCTGAACTCGACGTCCAAATTCCCACTACCTTTGGTATGTTTGCTTGCTTCTGGACTCAATTTGTGCTTTATTTTGCATGTCATGTGATTTGCCTATGGCTGTCTTGTCTTTACAGTGTTTTTTCTTTTCCTGAATACGAACTTAATTGAAATGTCATGATCGACATTCAAAAATTCAAACTCAGAATTATAAACCTAGATCAGAAAATCTGAACTACTAGACTCTCAATTCCATTGTAATGGGTTTTTATTGCCTCTGATTGTTCTTTTTGTTGGAACCCATTTGTTCTCAGAAGGGAGTGTCCGTCTTTTCTCCTTGCTTCATCAGATGTCTGCTTGACTTTGTTTTTGTCAAAGGGTACTACTGGTCATCTTGCTCTTCTCCCTCAATGTCTCCTGATCAAGGATGTCAGTGCTTCTTTGTTAGAGTCAATTTGCTTACTTGCAACACAGAGTCTGCATCTCTACGGAATTGGCCATTGACAAAGACACGATAATTTGACATCCTTGACAAGGTGGACAAGTCAGGAGACAGAGAGCACGAGGGCTGGATCCCTCTAATTGTCACCAAGTAACAAAGTCACTAACTGACATCTGAAGAAGTGTGAGGATCAAAAGACGTCAATCGTATGTACCTTTAGGAATGGTGGGAATGAGGATGTTAATGTACTGCCCTTTCCCCCCAATATAAATGTTCCCCCTTCTTTCTTCATTGAATGGGATTCTGATTAGTTTGTTGTCCATATGGGTTGGTATAGATCCGTTTGCCGAGGCAAATGCTGAGGACTCTGGTGCTGGTTCAAAAGAGTATGTGCACATTCGTATACAGCAGCGGAATGGTAGGAAGAGCCTGACCACCGTGCAGGGGTTGAAGAAAGAATACAGCTATAACAAGATACTCAAGGACCTCAAGAAGGAGTTTTGCTGCAATGGTACAGTTGTCCAAGACCCAGAACTAGGACAGGTAGGTCTTTTACCTAGTTGGTGCCTTTCTGCTTTTGTTTGCCTTCTTCAAATGCTGACACTCTTGTGTGTTATGCAAAATTTTGATATTCTTTTGTTTATAGGTTATTCAACTTCAAGGTGATCAGCGAAAGAATGTGTCCACCTTCCTTGTCCAGGTAACTACCTACCACATTTTAGATTTGTCTGGTTGCGGTTAAATGTTGATATTCCCAGTACTTTCTATCCCTTTTTTTCGGTTGTGAATAGCCTTATCAATATTATACTTGAACCCGTTTTCTATAATGAATATTTCTTTGCTTACAAAATACTTGCCTATTTTTATCCTTACTGAAGCGCTTTCCTGTAATTTAATCTTAGTGTGATTCATTGTTACTTACCAAAAAAATATTAGTGTGATTCATTGCTGGTAGCTAATTTTTGTGTGTTTTGATTGTGGAGAACAGGCTGGCATTGTGAAAAAAGAACATATCAAGATTCATGGTTTCTGAGCTGCAGCAACTGAAAAAGCTAGTTCTCTGCATGCATGGTTATGCCCTTATATGTTTGTGCCAGACATGTTATATGTAGTGTGTTCACCACTTGGGTTTGTTTCTCTTCTGGTGTGTTCTAGTTATCCGTGTTTGTGTGGCGATCATGGAACTACTCATGATGAGTACTTGTGTCTCTGTCCTTAATAACAATCACTCCTATAAAATATCTGGTGTCAAAGTTGCGAATTTGTCTTTTGAATTATTAGCACTCCAGCAGCAGCTAAGGAAATCGATATACGATTACATTGCTGCTTGTTGGGACTACACATAAAAGCTGTGTGTTTGGGTTGGGCTGTGGCTGAAGTTTTGCTGCTTCAAAAAAATTGTTTTAAAAAAGGAACGTGGTACAAAGTTCGAATTCGGTTTGCCATGTTTGAGCCTTTGGCAAGTCACGTACAAAATCAGTAGCATTTTGCGAGCGGATTCTTCGTGTCCAAATTCGTACGTCAGAACTCTATTTAAGACTTGGAGAATTTAGAGCTCTCCAAACGGTGCTCAGACTCTCGAACTCCTTGTTTTACAGAGTTTTTGGGTACTTGTGGTTGGAGATGGACTTCCTCCATACATCTGTAGCGTTTGAATGCAACGTACAGATGTTTTATCTCAATATATTAATTTTTACTACTGAGCAAATAACTACTTGCTAAAGCATCATATATATTCCTTGTGTTTTTGTTTATTATTCGCTTTCTATTTAAATCAACCAAATAAAGATAAAAGGATCGAGCTAGCTAGGAAATTAAAATAAAATCGACATCGACAAGTAAGTACATTATAAAAAAGAATTAAAATAGAAAGCTACTTCTTGTACATACCCCCGTGATGATCATTAAGATAAGAAAAATTAATGTTCATATATAGTTTGAAAATCGTATAGATGATGAAATGCCGCATTTCTTGTCTTATATACCGTCGTGTTCTCAATTATATCTACATAAGATGAATGACATACGTTTAACCTTTATGGGTAGTTGAATTTGCTCCTACTTTTATATTGATTAAGATTTGAGAAGATCATGTCAACTTTATTGATAAGATATATAAGATCGAACCACTATTATTCTTCTTCTTATTCTCGGGATCATCCGATCGTGATGCATATTTGTTTATGAACCAATTAAGGTGCCAAATGTCCATTTTTCTCTTTTCTATTAGTTTGCTTTAATCGCATGCTTCATCTTGGGCCATTCTTTCCAGGGACAAAAAAGATTGTGCCACAAAAGTTGAATACTTTAGGAGAATATAGAGGCACCCAACATGGGACATAATGATGCTGATATGCCATCTTTTAGATTTTCATCGAATTCTTGCAGGACTTCGTGGGGAAGGTAGCTAGCTGCCTTTTGTGGCCAGTGAAAATCAGAATGCATGCGAAACACATGAACTATGAGATAATAATAATTATAATAATGATGATGTAAGATTATATATAATTATGTGACGATGATTGGAGAACATAAAAAGTATTGGGAAATCATTAATTGTAATAAGTGCTAGCTAGCTCCAAGAAAGGAATAAAATTTGTTTGAATAATAATTAATGTGATGTAAATTCAAACCAAGTAATTGGACTCAAAAAGCTTCAGATATTTTCAAGATCACCGTAATCTTTTTATTGCATGCTGTAACGAGATTTTATTGAAATATTGAACCATAATATTATAAATGTAATTCATAGTCCTACGTACGAAATTAGATTAATTAAACATGCATAGGCCTGACGTTCTCCTAATTAAGGATCATTAGCATATTGGAATGTTTCCTGCATGCTTTTTATACTGTGCGTATTTAATATATAATTTACTACTGTCACCAAACGCACCGACCCTTCCAACTAACATTCTTACTCCTTTTTTTCTTACCTGCCGTTCTTCATCACCTTTACTGGGAATGTCTTTTCTAATTCTTTCCAGTATTTATAAAGGAGTACTGCTACATCTTCTGAGAGAGGTAGCCAGAGAATCCACCGAATAGGTTAAAAGTATTTTTTTTTATGTATTTTTTTAATCATTATAAATACTTTAAAAAAAATTCATAACATCATTAAAAAAATATTTTCTTAATCAATAATTAAAAAAAAAATCCCATTCGGGACACAGCTTGATGACCCAAATTCGGATCCCAAAACATTTCTCTTTATAAAGCCCCTCCACTTCACCTATATCTGCCCCATTGCTCCTTCTTAGTACAACCTCAGGTACCCTAATTGCTCTCTCTCTCTCTCTCTCTCTCTCAAATATGGCTGACTTGGATCACTGTAGTTCTACTGAAACTGTTTTGGACTCTGAAGGTAATTATTACCCTCGCTTTCAACATGCATGTGATCTGTGTTGGAGGTTTTGCTTTTACCATTTTTTCTGCATGAAAGCTCTATAATTGATGGATGGCCATTAATTAAATTTGATCATTTAATGTTTATTTGCAGTACTTGAGGCAGAGAACGATTCGAAGCTTCAATTCTCAGAAGATGAGGAGACGCTTGTTGTAATAATGTTTAATCTTGTTGGCGAGAGGTACTCTCTCTCTCTCTCTCTCTCTCTCTCTCTCTCTCTCTCTCTCTCTCTCATATCATCGTAATGATGCATGAGGTTTTAAACAGATGGCCTTTAATTGCTGGGAGAATCCCTGGAAGAACAGCCGAGGAAATTGAGAAATACTGGAATTCAAGATACTCCAAAAGCGAATGAAGCGTCCTTTAGAAAGAAAGACAAATAGTTACGATTATACAATTCGAATGGTATTTAGAAGTTTTGGTGCTAGCTAGACATGCACGGAACTTGAATGCATGTGATGTTTATATATGATATTGTTGCGTCTGCAACTCAATTAATGTGGTGTTTAACGCGTCTTATAAGGGTTATAATGTTCTTGCCTTCTTTTGAGGGTAGGAAATTTATGCCCTAATATTATATATATATATATATGCATGCAAATATTATCTACCTAATTTGAGAATACTAGCTAGCTAGTGAAAGTTTTCCTGTATATTTACATGCCAACTACTAGTAGTTTTTGTTTGCTCTGAGACTCTGATTTGCATGTATAAATGAATGTGGATTTCCTAATTTGCTAGGATTAGAAAACAGATATATGATGCATCTCAACAAAACAATATTGGGAAAACAAATAAACACAAGTTTTTTCTATAAAATGACTCATATATATCGATATGCCAGAGAGGGAAAAACTTCCAATGATCAGTCCAAATGGAATCAAATTAACAAGCAGTACAATATATACGACAACGGATCATGCGTAGGTTATGATCTTGCCAAGTAAATGCTTATTAATAACAAAACTAAAAGCTAGAGACAAATAGATCATCAGAGATATAAGGGAGAATAAAAAAAAAAGGAAAAAAATATTTAGTAGTACTGTTTGTGCAAGTGATCTTTGGCAAGTCCTTTAAAAAACATATAGAATTTGCTAAAAAAAAAAAACATTTTTTTAAAAGGCCAGCCCAGCATACGAACACCTAAACTTGTATATGGCATTATTTAACTTGAAAGTCAAAACTATCTAAAGATTCGTACGTAGGCTGACAAATGAAGGCAATTAAGCAAATTACTCTATATATAATTAATATGCCTGGCAAAACTGAAACGCGTTCTTAATTAATCTATGAACCCAAGCACCTGATCTAGCCTGCCTGACGTGCAATATTGCCATTGGACTACAAAAGAGACGGATCACAGGCCTGGATGCATGCATGCAGGGCCACAGCCTGAGTAAGGATGATAGTTTAGTCCATTAGCAATAGCCATGCAGTGGTCTGGTGCAAGCAATAACCCGATCTCAATTAATCATGCTAGCTGCTAGCTGCGTTATGTGATTTATCAAACTTTTGGAACCCCTAAAAAACTGCATAACCAAACTTCTTAACCAATGATTATCTGTAACACCCGAACCGTTTTATTTTGGAGTTTATATGTACGAAAAGTCCAATTGAGATTGAGTAAATTTTTGGAATAGACTACGGTCATAATATTTTTAGTTTTGGCAAATAGCGAATTTTTGTAGACTCACCAATTTAGTTAAATTCATTAAATATTTTTAGAGTAGATGGAAAATTTTTTAGGATCGAGAAATTTGTAAGACAAGTTGAAATATTGTAGGATTTGAATCAAGGCCAAAAATTCAGGGAAAAAAACCCATGTTTATTAATTTTAAATACTACCCAAAACGTGGGCCCAAATATTTGAAATGGGCTCGACCCGATCACCCTAGGGCCCACACTCGTTTGCTGTAAACTGGGAGACCCAACGTGCAACTGTTTTTAAAAACTCCCCACATTCCACGTCTCCTTCTGTTCACTTCATGCGCAATCTCTTGCACGTACTTCCATTCATGCAACTTAGGATTTTTCAGAGTCGCAACGCCACCAATCCATTTCCAGAAAAGCAACCGAGAGCCACCCCACTATCAAACTCCTCCACACCATGTGCCTTTCCCCCGCCCCAACTCAAAACCACCGTGTGATAGCCCACTGCCCAGCCCACCCGAAACTAAGATCTCCCTGCCAAGTTCCTCCACGCAATTCCTTGCACCGTAGTCCACTTCTCAGCCACCGCAACATTACCTTGCACCACCACCCAACGTTGTCGAGACTGCATGAAGAAGTGGGTTGCACCTCTGTGTTGCTTCTAAACAAAAAATAGAGAACTCGTCGCACAGCATTGGAGACCAACGTTCCTCTCAGCCACCGCGCATCAGCATCACCAAAACTTCTCCACAATGCCACCCTACAACTCTGTGCCCAGCCACCGGAAAGCTCCAATGGGATTGCTCTGTTTGCACCACACCGAAACAAGGGGATTTTTCTCCCCATGAGAGCCACCCCACGTCGCCAGCCCCTTCCATGGGTGGGCAATGGGGACCTGCCCCCCGCTACCCCACCCTCGTCTGCCCCACCCCCGCTCCACACCCCTCCCCTTTTAATATAAAAATTTATAATTTTAATATTTATATAAATATATTGTATATAGATATAGATATATACAATTTGTTAAAAACTTGAATTCAACTTCAAGTTAATCAGTAAGTCTCACATTGTTTAAATATGACTATTGTATTGCCTTAGCCTCTTATATAATGGTTGGCCTAGGAGGTCAAGGCAATCCAAAATACAACTTTAATGAGTTTATATTTTTTTTAAATGTATAAATTTTAATTTATAATTGAAATTATATTATAATTTGGGTCTAAAAGAAATTTTTAGACATTGGGTTGAGTGGGGGGATAGGCGGGCTGCGGTTTCAATCCCACCCCCGGTAGCGGGGCAGGATATGAAACCCTCCCACCCGCATGGTGCAGGGCGAGGGGCGAGGAGGGGGTGCCCCTGCCCCGCACCATGCGGGTAGCACCCCTACGGCCTCCACGTTGTCATCCACCTACAGAGAAGTGATGCCAAGCACCTTACGCCACCTCAATCCACCGCCTTCTCTTTCTATAACATCTCTCTCCCTCATGTCGTGGTTCTCTCGCTCTCTCTCTCTATCTATCTCTCTCTCTCTTGCTCATCTCTTTCTCTCTCTCAATGCTCTGTTGTCGGGTCAACCACCTTCCACTTGCCCTGCTCCTTCTTGACTCCTTCTCTCACGGTGAGTGTCCGTGGCACGACCCTAGATCTCTCTCTCGCTAGTGAACATTTACAAACTAAAGTGCCTTTTGCATTTTGTGTAAAGTTTCTTACGTAAGAAGATTTGTTTTATGATATTACAATTTTTCCCTCTAAGTTACAAGCCAAATCATAATGTGTTTTGAACTTATATTTCGGCTGGGTTGATTTTATGATGGGCCTAAGCTTGACTATAAAAAACTATTGTGTTATTTTAAGTGGGCTTTGGTTCATTTTAAATTAGCCCAAAAAGTTGTTCAACATAAAATATTTAAGGTTTTAAATTGTATTAGTTGGTATTAAAGTTTTTATAGTTAGATTCCAATAGTAAATAATTTAGAATTTATTGTCGTAGTCGGAGAAATGAAGTGAATATCATTGATTTTGAAAAGTAATGATATTTTAGGGTTAAGAGAATTTTAGGCATTTTGGGAAGAAAAAATATGTTATTTTGGCATTTCAGGGTTAAGTATCGAAATATGTGTCCGATCGAAAATTTACAAAAGCTACGTGATTTTTTTATTGGTGACAATTAATATTTGCTCGACACTGTTGTGAGAAATTTTTGAAAAGCTAAAAAGTTTAGGTAAATGGTGTTCCTATGCTAGACTTTGCATAAAAAGAAATGAATTGGAGTTGATTTTAAGAGAAAAAAATATACATGTTTTATTATGAAAATAAATTTAACCTCAGTTATTTGTTCTGCATTACTCATAAAATCTATATAAAAGGTAAAAATATTTTGTCATGACCAGTGTAGACATGAGCAAATTTATGATATTCTGTTTCTGACAATGCAAAAATGGCGAATATGAAATCTGAAAATTGGTGCATATTATGTGAAGATACTTTGAATCGATTTTGAATATGTGAAAATGATATAAAATTGTTCAGTACTTTGTTTTGATATGATGTGGCATTTGAAAACCTTTAACATGACTTTCTAATTTTGTATCTGATCATGTTTCTGGTCATGATCTGATAATTTTGATTCTGTTTTGCTCTAATATATAGCCATGTCACGAGTGATAATAGTGACCTCTGGCCTTGTCACGAAATATAATAGTGACATATGGCCCTCTTACGGAATATAATAGTGACTTCTGACCCTGTCACAGGATATAATAGTGACATCTGGCCTTGTCACGAGATATAATAGTAATCTTTGTTCTGAGTGCAATCACTTTGATATTATGGTGATTTATGTGCTGCTTGGCTTTCCGTAGAATGCACAACCCTACTACGAGGGTTAAACATGATATCTGTTCTGATATGATGCTCTGATATGATATGATAAGATGATGGTGTTCAGTCATGTTATGCCAAATGACATTTTTGAATATGATCATTTTAAACTGTCGTTCTGATAACTTGTTTTTGGATCTACATTTCTGAAACTAAAATGTTTTGTTCTGCATTCTGAAATTTGTGAAACTGCTCATATTTACATACTAGTATATGTTTTCTGTTTACTGAGTTGTTGATAACTTATCTCTTATCTCCACAATATTTTTCAAATAATTTGAATAATTCAGTTGAGGATCAAGATTATGGAACATACAGGGTGAGATGAATTAAGCTTAGTGGACTAAGTTTAAAAGGTTTCTATAAGTATTGACAAATTTTATTAAGTAATTTTGTCGTGTTCTGATGACTTGGTATTTTGAGAGATTGATTATATTGAGGTAGTTGATTTGAAACAATAATTTTTATATTGCATTAAGAATTTGAAATCTATATATGTACTGTGATATATGATTTTAAGTGAAACGGAATAACTTTCCTACTCGGGAGTGGGGCGTTACATTGTCAAAAGGAATATGCCTTTTATCCCAAATTCTATTCCTAGATATTAATTATATGTATGTTGATAAATATCAGCCTGTCTTAAGCATACTACACCTTGTAACACCTTTTCCGTGACATGATCATGGAGAGGCCGGCGATCTTGATCATCAGAATTGGTAAGTGGAACACTAGCGTTATATACATACAATTTCTTGATTTTTTTTAACAATTAGCAAAAATATACTCTTTTTTTCATTGTTAGACCTACTGTTCAAGTCACTCAATGAATATGATAACTTTTTTTCCCCTAATCACAATGAATATGATAATTAGTATATATATATATATATGGATTAATCTATTTTGTCCGCTTCATTTGATATCTTAAGTTGACCGCTTGGTTAAAATTTTTTTTTTTTTTACTTAATAATTAAGAAAGTGATTTTAAATGTACTGATATATTTTTTATTTTTTAAATATATTAAAAAAATGTGAAATAAAATAAAAAAACTTTTTATCCGGCAGTAAAATTAAAACGGCAGAGTAGCCATACCATATATATATAATATGTATATATATGTATATGTATATATATAATATGTATATATGTAAATATCAACCAATTATTAATCCCACTGTTGATTTGTACAGGTTGACAGTGACTGACACAATTGGTTTGCAATGCTATACTACTTTTGTGAAAAGGAAAACGTTACTTTATTTACTTGAGACACTTTTATTTAATCATTTGATTATTTTTTTTTATTTAATAATTAAAAAAATAATTTTAAATATATTGATGTATTTTTTTTTTATTTTTTAAATATATTTAAATATATTAAAAAATATATAAAAAAAATTTACTGAACAGTAAGCTCAATAATAAAAATGAGACGATGGAGTAGCCCCATTGTCAAAAATCACATTTACTTTTAAAGAAAAATACACATTGATCACTCCTGATCATAATGATCACCATATCTTTTTAATCACACTTATATTAAAGCTATCAAAAAAAAAAAAAAAAAATCAAAGGTTTTGTTTTCTTAAATGTTCCAATAAAAAGTTCACTTATCTTAGCAGGTTAACACCAATAATTTTAGGTTGAGTTTAGATCTTCTATTCAAGCTAACAATCTCTTGCGTGGTTAGCATGAAACAATCTTTACTTGGGTTATGTTTGATGGTTGAATCAATCTCAACTCATTTTAAATTAATTATTGATAAAATTTACCATTTTTTAGTTTTCTATATTAAAGTTAAACTAATTTAAACTTATTTTATACATTTTAACTTAAAAAACTAAATTTATCTCTATTTAAAAAAATTATTTTATATATTTCAACTTAAAAAACTAAACTTATCTCGATTTAAAAAAATTAAATTCATTTCAATAAGTCTTAGTTTGGATTAAAAACTTATCTCATTTAATAGTTAGAATTTTTTTAAATTTTCATACAAAATATAATAAATAATTTAATTTTTTTAAATTTAGAAATAATAATATTATTATAATAATATTTTATTTAACTCATTTAAAATAATCTCAACCCACCTCTAAGGTTAGGTTTTAGATGTTGAGATAAGATGAGAATTTTTAAAAATTTTATGAATAGTATTAAGATAAAAGTTTAAAATATTATTTTTTAATATTATTATTGTTTTGAGATTTGAAAAAGTTG
>QEOT01122266.1:0-24548 GCA_003123785.1 Pterocarya stenoptera | reverse complement strand
TAAATCTGAGACGTATCAGAAAACCACTGCCTTACCGTAAGGCGAATCTAACGACAATTTATCTTTCTTTTAAAAAATTATGAAAAAACTTGATTTCAGAAACAGAATACAGAAAGTATGACGGAAATGTGATAGATTGGACCCAATTGAAGGAAGCAACGAGAAAGAGAGGCAAAACTAGGAAAAGCCCAAGAACTCGTACCTGCCGAGGATCAGAAAACAGAGAGCCTTATCGTCTAGGAATTGATGAGACGAAGCTGGTTGACGAGATCGGATCAGATCCGATATCCTTCAATGCACTGAATTCGAAATTATGAGGGACCCTGAGAGCGACCGCAGATCGGGCATCTTGCCTGAGTTATCATGAAAAGATCTAGGGCTCGATTCAAAAAATAAAAATAAAAACACAAAAAAAGAAAGAAAGAAAGAAAGGAATCGAAAAGCTGTTGGGGGTGATTATGTTGAAACTGGGGGAGATCGAAAGGGTGCACGAAAGCCGAGAAACTCGTAGGAAGAAAATGGAGAGACGGGCGGTAAACCACACGAATATTTGGCTTTTGCCTGCCTCACTCCACTCACCTCCCTCGTCTCTCCACTATCGTCTCGTCCCTTTTTGCCTACACCTTCCTTTGTTACTTGTATTTTTCTTTTCTTTTTCTGTTCTTTTCTTTTTTTCTTCTTATCTTTGCTTTTCAACTTCTTTAATTTAATGGGCAGTTTTATAACTTTATTGATGAAAAACCAAAAAGATCAAATATTAGATTGGATTTGAATATGCAGTTTAAATAAGATGAGTTATGATATTTTGAAGGGTAATTAAATAAAATATTATTATGATATATTTTTTAGTATTGTTTTTATTTTAAAATTTAAAAAAATTATAATAATTAAGATGAGAGTATTGTATAAACAAAAGGAACCTAAGCATACGTTATTCTTTCATACTTCTTATACAAAATATATTTATGTGTTTATTTCCTTCTTATTAAATTTGATAAAAACTTTTGATTATTTTGTTAATTTAGGAATTCTCAACTTCATATTTCATCTTTTAAGCAGAGTAATGATTAATAGGCAACAATACATAATTTACTGTTATCTTATATTCATTCTCTTTTTTCTTTTCTTTTTTATGAAAATATTCATTCTCTTTTTAAATGTGTGACTTTCCATTATTCTGATCATCTCTTATTTTATTTTAAAAACAATTCAAAAATTGATGGATAATATCATCTTATCATAGTAAAATGATAGTATAGTATATACAATTTTTCTTCTATATATATTTAGAAAAAAAAATAAGAAAAATCATTTTATACCCATAAACTAAGAGTTAATGTGTTAAATGGAATGTGAGTGGAAATTGGAAAAATTAATAGTTTAGTTTGCTAAATTGTTCGGCTGCATTTAGATGCTATGGTCATATCAGATGATTTAAGTTGATATGTGAATATTAGTGTTTTGTAGGTCCCATTGAGATGTGTTTGAATGAATATATAAAGTAAATTAAGATATGTGTTTAAATATATGAAATAGATTAAGATATGTTTAACTTTGTATAAGAAGTTGAAAAAATAGTAAATCACATCAATAATTGATTTGAAATAGGTTGAAATGAATTTGAAACCCAAATATAACCTTAGTGCTTGAGATAAAAATTTGAAAAATGTTGATAATTTGAAGTGCAAGATTAATAAAAATATATATGTAGAATAGTATAAATGAGGTGATTGTAATACATGCATTCTCGTCTCCTTGTATAAACATTATCTTCAATAATTCAGCCATCCATACAGTTAAGGCTCGTTTGGATATAGAGGAAACTATTTCACCTGATCTCATCTAATTTCAACTAATAATCTCATTATTATTTACAAATTATATCAATTCAACTCATCTCATTATCCAAACGAAACTTTAATGCTTGCACAATAAAGAAAAAAGAAATAGTGAAATATTGATATGGAAAATAAAAGTATTAATTGCTGTTAAAATAGTGCTACTCTGCCGCTCAAAATAATCCGATGCAAGTGACCGTTAGTTCAAAATCAATATTTTATTTTTTTACAATTTTTTTATTCATATTTTTTTATTATTTTAAAATATTTTTAAAAAATATAAAAATATATTAATATACTAATAATCACTTTCTTAATTATTAAGTAAAGAAACAAAATTAAAATAAATAAAATATTAAAATGAGAGAAAAAATTAAGCGAATAAAATAATATTATTCATTGATGTTAATAGATAGAGACGATCACACACATGGTGTGACATCAGAATTATAGGGTACCCGCAAAAGTAGTTTTAAATAATAATAAATAAATAAAGGAAAAGTTGATTATAGATAAGACGACATCAAATTCAAATTCCTGAAATATTTTGAAAACACACGTCATTATGTCAATGTCGTTGGAAGCTTGTCCTTTTGGGTTCTGTGCCAAGATTTAGATGAACCTTTTTATTTTCTTTGGGCCCAGCGTGACGTGTCCTTTCATTTGTGTGCGGATGAAAACGAAACTGTCGGCGACGGATGGCAGCAATTGGCACAGCTGTTATTTCAGGAATATTATTATTTCAACGTCTTTATACTATTAAATTATTTATATATTCTGATTTAATCTATAGATTTATATTTAAAATTTAAAATTTAAATTAAATTATATCTATAAATAATATATAGTGTAAAAATATTTATATAAAATTATTTTATTTTAAAGAACAACCATGTCTATGCATGACCGTATTAAAAAAGTGTTTTTGTGTATCAATTAATAATACCTTAATTTTTTTACTAAGAGAACCAATAATCAAATCCACTCCCATATATAAAAAATATAAGATTTAATTTATAAAATAATTGATCAAATTTTCTTGTAATTCAAATAATATTCTGTGTATATATCTTTTCCTATTTTATATCCCAAAACTTATGTTCGCATTTGTTGGAGATCTTCCATTATTATGTTCGGTATTCCAGCTTTAAGATTTTTTCTGTCTCAAATTTCGGTGCTAGAACTATATAGAATTGGCTATATATGCTTGGCGAGATCTTCGCAAATAATATCTTCTTCAACTATTACAAATACCGGATTTGAGGTCATGTGACCACATGTTGCTTAGGAGAGAGTCCATATATATCATTTAATAATATTTTCTTTCTAGTATTTGGATCTCCTACTCATTCCACCCAATCCTTTTGCTTAAGTTTAGGAAGCTCGATCAATTCTTACTCTAACATGTTTGATCACTGCCTTGGAAGGATAAATATAGAAGACCTGTAAACCTGGATAGCAAATAGAATAATCTTCACCAATAATTACGATCTCCCAACATAAGAAAGGGCTCTACAAGTCCAACTCTTCTCTCTGACAATGATTCTGTCCACTAAAGCCCTATAGCCGTGGAGAGGACATTCCGAACGGTTAGTCTCCATACTGGCTTGGGCTTGGGCCTCTGTGCTAGGCGAAGAGTATGTCCCATTATTGAAAAGTCCAATGTTATTAGGAGAGGGTCTAGCCCACTGCTAACACTGACTGGATAATCACCCAACATCGATAAAGGGATAAAAACAGTTACAATTCAAATCCATTAAAGGAAGAACCCTCAAACAACAGAATGGTTCAAAGACTCTATATAAGAGGAGAACCCAGATACGTAAAGGGGATCGGATTCTTTAAGATTAAAGATTATTTTACGGTTACTGACTTAAGTATCGGAAGCTTCCTATCGAACCCCCAAGCCGCCTTATTCTTTGGTTGTAGGTGATCGTTAGGTGGTGATAGTGAAACACATCCATAACAAGCCGGATCCTTTAAGTTTAGAAGAGATCAGTTGCATACCAAAATACCTATCAACAAATAAAGCTAGGTACAGTTATATATGTATTCCTATACTAAGCAAAGAGTGAATTAAACCATTAACTCATGGATTAATTGAGTTACTAGCTTTACTTGAACTCATAGCTTATTGCTTAACCATTAGATCATAGGATCGTTTCCTTTCAATTCATAGCTAATTGCTTACTTGAACCCATAGTTTATTGCTTACAAACTAAGGTAGGAGCACTCTTTCGCGTCATAGCTGCGGACTTGCACTAGAATTAGTAGTTGGTAAACATAGACACATAGCTTTCATTTCTTTGACACGATCGAGACGGAATAAAGTAGTTGCACTCGAAGGTGCATGTATATATAGAGGTGCATATCCTTACTAATAGCCATTAAAGCCCGTTTAACCCACAATTGTGACATAAGTATAGGAGGTTTTTATCCCATAAAGTTAAATTGAATGCTACATCGTCTGTCTCTAGTTGTCGAGTTGGGAATGGGTTTGGGTTCTCTCGAGTTCTCGGTGAGAAAAAAAAACATTAATACTTGCTATTTTTTTTCTCATGACATCTTTAATATTATATTCAAAATTGTAAATGAGATTGTAAAAAAGAAGTATACCATAATATAAATCCTGAATAGCTTAAATTGAAGGCAACAATTAAAAGTTGTGTTTACTCATATTCAAATTTTATGTATAGTCATTTTTACGTATTATTCGTATATTCTATTAATGTGATTAATTACATCATCTTTTTAAATATAAAATAACTCGTTTGACCAATCATATTTGTAGAGTGCATAACAATATCCAAAAATAACTGTTGGGAACATAACTCTTACTCATAAAAGAGGCATCCAATCCAATCCAAAGGTATGGGTATATATTCTAGCAACTGTGACGACGTGGGCAGGAGGAGAAGCCACTGCATGCGTGAGACGATGGTCGATGAGGAGTTGATTATCTATCAATCATAAATTAAAGATGGATGGAAAGAGATACATACACCTCTTTATATTTTTATTAATACCGACTGTTCGGAATAAAAGTCTTACTAAAAATATTCTGGTTTATTAAGAGCCCTGCTACAGTAATTGCTCCCAGATATTGTTGGAAGCTACTGATAGTTGATGTGTTTTTATTTTTATTTTTATACATGTATTTTTTAATATTTTTTAAAAAATAAAAAAATTATAATATTATTCAAAAATACATCATTAATTATTAAGTACAATAAAAATAAAAAAATTTTAAAAACTCAAAATGATAAAGTGGAGCGATAGAATAGAGTAGTATTATTTCTTTATTAAGGACAATGCTACATCCCGTAGCTATAGCTAGGGTTAGTATTATTTTTTTTATGTGTTTTTTATGATTTTTTATTTTATTTTATGATTAAGAAAATATTTTTTAATAATATTTTAAATTTTTTTTATTTTTTAAAATATTAAAAATTATTAAAAAAATTTATATAAAAACTTTTTAAAAAAACATACCCATAAAATTAGATCGGAGATATAGCATTTTCCCTTTATTAATGAGATCGCACTAAAAACAGAAACAAGGAAAAACAAAAAAAATGTATAGCACGAAATCCGAAGATGTGTCACGTACGTTGTCGGCGTTACGAAAAAAGTATCACCAAATCAATGATTTTGTTTCCATTGATTTTTGTGTCAAGTCGTAATACTATCTGCAAAATTCAGATCCCTCTGAAATACTGTTTTTGATTTCTTTTTTCAAGTTTTTCGGGAGCGGCAATACGGCCACCGTGTCTCGACAAAATGTCAGATAAGTGTTTTTATATTTTTTATATTTTTAATCATTATAAATATTTTTAAAAAATATAAAAAATATTATATTATAATTAAAAAATATTTTTTAATTATTAAATAAAAAACAGTATCCAGAGAAATACTTGGACCATTCCCAGGCATTTCTGTTTTTTCGATCCTCTTTCAGATGCCGATATGGTCCGTCTCACAATGATACGATCGTACGTTGTGACTAATTACGTTACTTGTACTAAAGTTTTGAGTTTTATTCTATATTGTCAATCATGGAATATTTCAATATTCAATATCGATGCATTTAAGTGCGTTATTTTAAAATGAGGAATGTTATGTATTAATTATTATTTATTTTTATATTTATACTTATAATTTTTTTATATGATGTGAAGATTTTTTTATAGGATGTGGATTGTGGGGTGGTAAATAATAGCTGATAAGAAGAATTTTTTTTTTTAGAATTATCTACATATTGGCTCTATCTACATATATATATTAGGGGTGAAAATTGACAGATGTAGTTCAGTAATTGAAACATAACCATTTAGTTTCATTCATGTTTAAAACCAGTCTAATTGGCCGATTAAAGGGAAGAAACTGGCATGCTCGGTTTTGGCGTGATTCCGATCAATTCGTTTGTTGAGATTTTATCTCATCTAATCAAGGATTGTATAGGTGTAAGATTCTATATTTGTTCCTTCAATTAGGATAATCGTTTCTTGTAATTAGTTCTCAGGTTTCTTTGTATATTTAGTTTCCTATTTTAGTATAGGTTTGTATCCTATAAACTGTATCATTCCCAAAGCATAGATACATATACTGATCTAACTGGGCTGGAGCTGTAGATGATAGGCAATCTACTTCTGGTTACTTTACCTTTGTAAGTGGTAATCTCATTACATGGAGAAGTAATAAATAAAATGTTGTTGCTCGCTCAAGCACAGAAGCTGAATTCAGAGGTATGACCCTTGGACTTTGTAAAGCATTGTGGCTAAGACTTCTCTTATAGGATCTAGGTTACCAATCTAGACAATCAATTCAACTATACTGTGATAATAAAGCAGCATGTGATATTGCCCATAACCCAGTTCAACATGATCGTACAAAGCATGTCGAGGTAGATACTTCATTAAGGAGAAATTGGATGGAAAATTTGTGGAGTTGCCTAAGACTCGATTTGAGGACCAATTGGCTGACATTCTTACCAAAGCAGTCTCAAATCGAGTGTTCTCAAAGCTTTTAGACAAGTTGGGCATGTGTGACATCTATGCACCAACTTGAGAGGAAGTGTTGAGATTTTCTAATCAGGGATTGTATAGGTGTAAGATTCTATATTTGTTCCTTGAATTAGGATAATTGTTTCCTGTAATTAGTTCCTAGGTTTCTTTGTATATTTAGTTTCCTATTTTAGTATAGGTTTGTATCCTATAAACTGTATCATTCCCAAAGCATAGATACATATACTGATCTGACTAGGCTGCAGCTGTAGATGATAGGCAATCTACTTCTGGTTACTTTACCTTTATAGGTGGTAATCTCGTTACATGGAGAAGCAAGAAACAAAATGTTGTTGCTCGCTCAAGCGCAGAAGCTAAATTCAGAGGTATGGCCCTTGGACTTTGTGAAGCATTGTGGCTAAGACTTCTCTTACAGGATCTAGGTTACCAATCTAGACAACCAATTCAACTATACTGTGATAATAAAGCAGCATGTGATATTGCCCATAACCCAGTTCAAAATGATCGTACAAAGTATGTCGAGGTAGACAGATTCTTCATTAAGGAGAAATTGGATGGAAAAGTTGTGGAGTTGCCTAAGATTTGATTTGAGGACCAATTGGCTGACATTCTTACCAAAGCAGTCTCAAATCGAGTGTTCTCAAAGCTTTTAGACAAGTTGGGCATGTGTGACATCTATGCACCAACTTGAGAGGAAGTGTTGAGATTTTCTAATCAGAGATTGTATAGGTGTAAGATTCTATATTTGTTCCTTGAATTAGGATAATTGTTTCCTGTAATTAGTTCCCAGGTTTCCTTGTATATTTAGTTTCTTATTTTAGTATAGGTTTGTATCCTATAAACTATATCATTCTCATTCAATCAAAAATAATGAAAATACCATTTTGAAAATAATCATCGTTGGTGTCCCATCAATGGCGTGATGAGATAGAATATTGAGAGAATAAAGGTCGCGATGAGAGAAAAGATAGAGAATGGTGGCGCGTCGCGACGAGAGAGATGTGAGGTGCGATGAGAGAGAGAAAGATTGGTGGTGCTATGTGAGAGATAAGAGAGAGAATTGCACCGCAAACAGCACTGTGTGAGAGAGGAGAGAGAGAGTTTGAGAGAAATAAAAATCCAAAGAAGAAAAGGAAAGGTGGGGGTATTAAACCCTAAACCAAACGACGTCCTTTTACCTAAGATATATATATGTTATATCAGCCGGTTCGATCTTAGTTTGAACCAGGTTCAAACTGAGACTTAATCGGTCGACGCGGATTTCATCAATTTTTACTGCCGTTCGACCGATTCTCTATTGGTTTCGGATTTCAATAGTAGGTACCATCAGTTTCTATATAGCCCTAATATATATTGATTATTAGTAGAATAAATAAACAATTCAACTTTATCAAATTTTAAAATAAAATAATAGTAAAAAATAATATTTTAATAATATTTTATTCAATTTTCATATCATCTTATCTCAACTCATTGTATAAACATATATTAATAAAGTGATATGTTTCAATCACTTAAGGGTGGTTTGGATTGAAAGAAGAGTTGAAATAAGTTAAAATGGTTTGTAAATACTAAAATATAATATTTTTATAATATATTTTTTAATATTATTATTGTTTTAGGAATTAAAAAAGTTAAATTATTTATTATATTTTATGTAGGAATTTGAAAAATTTGTTTTGGGATTTGAAAAAGTTGAATTGTTTATTATATTTAGTGTTGGAATTTGGGAAAATTATTTTGGGATTTGAAAAAAAAAATTATTATATTTTTTTATGAGAATTCGAAAAAGTTGTAATGATGAAAATGAGATAAGTTGAAATGGCTGGAGGAGAGTTATGAGTGCCAATGACCCCTTACAGTGAAACAAGTGGGGGCGTGCCCGAGCAGTTCCCGATGTAATGCTATTTAGGATTTTTTTAATCGTCCTTAAACTCATATGAACTTGAAAAAATGCTTATATGTTTGGCCATTAAGCTATCATTAGGTCCTGTTTGGATTTAAAGATAAGATGAGATTGTTTGTGAGTAGTAAGATAAAATATTGTTATAATATTATTATTATTTTGAGATTTGAAAAAATTAAATTATTTATTATATTTTATATGATAATTTTAAAAAAGGTGTAATGATTAGATGAGATGAGTTGACGTGAATTTTAAATTCAAACAAGCCCTAATTGAACAACTAAAATTTATAATGTGTCTATCCATACATTAGTTTTTATAAAGCAATGTCAGGATAGTCGGGATTTTACTCCGGCCACCGGATATCAATAAAAGTAAAATACAAAAATAGCCAAGAGGACTAGAAATGTCAGCCAAAACGGATTAACAACGAGGCGTTATATATTTATATTATTCTCTTTCCAAACAAGTTCATTCAATACATTAACCAGGGAAACAGATTAGAGCATCGCAGAGGGCCGAATATTCAAGCACAATGGTATCATTTATCTGTTTCGGAGGACCCGACGAAGCTGAATTCAGGACTTTGCATCGTGTTATCACCAACCGATTCTGACTCCTCTTCTCTATCTTCTGATTTTTGTTTCTGAAAAATTAAATTATTTTTCTTTTTTAAATTATCTCCATCACTGTAATCTAAACGATGAGAAATTTCTCAAAAAACCGTGAGATTTCGGGAAAGTAACTTACCGGTGACTCCCCTGCGTTGATCTTCTTCACTTGTTCCTTCTCTCTGAGTGATCGCATTGGAGAAACAAGCTGATCCAAAGAACTCCAAATTAATGATATTTAGTTTTTACAAAAGGGAATACATCAAATTTGGAAGACGTTGCTTCCTGCTTTACCATAGAATGAGTTTGGAGTTGATTCAGTCTGTACAGCCTATCAACCTCGATCTCGAGCTTCTTCTGGATCTCCCCTCGCTCTTCCAGCTCCTTCGCCTTCCGCTCCAACACCATATCCCTCTCTTTGAGCATCTTCTCCGTTCTCTCTCTGTCCAACCTCAGCCTCTCGAGTTTTTTCCTGATCGCGCTGAGCTCCTCCGCAAGCGAGCCGTCCAGAGATTCGATCTTCGAATAGGTCGGACGGTTCTCCTTGTTAGCACGGTCGTCTGGGAGGACCAGCGAGATCTTGATCCGTTCGTGTTTGGGCTTGGACAGTGGGGAGCCAATGACAGGGTTAGCCGGAGAGTTCTTGGGTTGAAGAGGTCTCCGGCCTAATTTTGGCCGGAGCTTCTGATCTCCTGAGACAAGAAGACGAGCCGTTTGCATTGGTGAGGGTTGAGGCTGTTGGTTGGGGAGATGTGAGGAGAGGTAGAAGAAGGGAGTGGGTTTGAATTTGAAGGTAGGCGCAAAGCAAACGGCTAGTATTTTAAAATAAGGGAGCGGCGGCTATCTTATCTGTAATAATTACAGTTCCGCTTTGACCGGTTGGGCTCATGTGGGGTTTAACAGCCCCAACGAAAATAAGGCACATAGAATACGTAGAATTACGGTAACTTGTAAGCCAAAAAATTGCTTTTGCCTCTTACAATATAGACAATTTTATGGGATTGTTAGCTAAATTTTGTTTTGTATTTACCCCAGTATTTTTTTTTTCTTTTAAGCATTTGTGTGAGTGTTTTTTTAGTATTTCTATTTACGAAATCCTCTCCCATATTCTCTATCCTTGATCCTAACTTATCTTTCTCCATTTCCCGTCGTGTTCACCCGTTCCATTTTTCTCATTCTTTCCTCCACCTCCTCTCCCATCTCATTCTATATAACTCCATCTCCTCCTGTGGTATTTCAGTTGTTATTGTTCTTTGGATGCATATGGTATTTCACTTGTTGTTCTCAGAGAAAATGAACAACCTATTAGCTAAATGTATCGAGCTTTCTGTTTTGTGTCGATGCTAAGGGTTTTAATTGGGTCTAGAATAATTATTTAGGAGATGTGAAATTGTTTCTATTTTCGATGTATAAGTCTCTGGACATTAAACATTGAGAAATAGAGAAACGGCCCAACGAAGGCGGAGGAACGAGAGAGCAACACCCAGACTGTGTTTGAACGACCATGATGCGTTGAATCCGATAGATTGGAGATCTCGTATGCAAGTTATGTTGGAAAGGACGGAGAAATGAAGAAGAAGAATGAAGACGGGCTTATGGAAGAACGAAGACTTTATTCCTTGATAAGAAGAATGAACACTTTATTCTTTATGAAAAAGTAGAAATGACATTTATGACAGAGCCTTTTTCTTCTTCTACGATGTTTTCATTTTAAAAACCAAAAAAGTAAAAAACAAAAAGTGATGATGTCAGATTCGTGCGCATCTTGGGTGCACCAAGTTGCTTGTACGTAGCGAGACTCTTAAAATATTATTGAGTTGGGCTCGGCTCATTTATAAGCCAAGTCTAAAATCTCGTCCGAGCTCGACTTGTTTACTTGAGATGTAAACTCGAGCTCGACTCAAAGTTCAGTCTGCTAGCGAGCCAAGCTCGAGCAAATGGGTGATTTTTTTTTTCCAAAATAAATTATAACAAAATAAAATAAATACAGACATTAAAATATAAGGAATTAACAATAAAATATAAAGTTACATTATCAGGCCTCAGATATATTATGGCTATGGTACATTAAATTACATCATCATGGAATCATGAATAAAAAATTATGCAACTTGGTAAAACTTAGAAAGAGTTAGGGGAGAACCAAAGGCAATAGATGGTTCCAAATCTCCTAAGTCCCCAGTAAAATGCTTATAAATTGAAAAAAAAGTCTAATCGACTGAGAGACGGACGATTTGACGAGCGAAAGCACCATAAACCAGAGAATCAAGGATTCAGTTGGTTAGGACTCATAAATGCTAGCATTTAATAACTCATCTGTCGAGGCTCAACTTCCATCTCTGAGACTGAGATTGCAGTCACGGTTCTCTGAAAATACTGCCACCAGCTACGTTTGCTAGGGTTTCTCACATCCGATATCAATTTCTAAGACTCACTCTTAGGGTTAATTTGATTACACAAAACCAAACTAATACCGTATGGTGTAATTTGTAAATTTGTAATGTTATATATTTACGCTAGGCTATAAATTATAATACTAATACTATATATTTATTAATACACCACCATCTATTACTACAAATACTAATACTATATATTAGTATAAAGTAATAAGTATATTACTTATATAAAGTTATAATATTAAAAACTAGTAATACTGTAATAGTATTTCATAGAATGATATAAATAGAATTACAAGTGATAATTTATATAAGTAATAGAATCATAAATTTGACAGTTTTACAACTATGCAGCTAATTACTATAGTGTGGATCGCTGCTAGTGCTAGCAAGCAGGATTTAATTTCTTGAGCCCTTCCCCCGCATTAACCCATGAAGAAAATAGCCCTCTGAAGACCCTTAGCAGCTATTAGTCTCTTCAGGATTTAAGTCCTGTTAGCCGGCCAAACTCTCCAACGCTGGTGGGCCCCGCACACTGCTGAGATCCAATAAGCTTGAGTGTAACCCAACCCTCCTTCAGAAGCCAAATAGTCATTTCATCTCGGGCCCATCGGTCTACACCGAAATTTTAAAGAGTTTTGACTTCTTAAAGGGCCTTACCTTTGGAGCCCAAAAGTACCCAGTGAACAGGCCCAACACTCAAGGTCTTCCACCCCAAAAGACGCCCATTGAAAATCTCCCATCTGCTTGTGTCCCTCATGTACCACAAAAGCCCATCCCAGCTGTAACCCCGGAATAATCTTCAAACCTGTATCTATGTAACCCAATGGAATCCCTAATTCCTGAAATCTCACCTACGAAACAGGACCCCAAATCGAAATTCCCAAACAATGAAGGAGAAATCACTGCACTAAGCTCACACATTTCCTCATCCGATGCTATTATCTCTCACTCATAACCCTTATTGCAATCAGTAGCAGTTACCCCAAATTGTCCTCCCCCTCTGAAACCAATCCCGAACCCAACACAACCCAAACACTCTCTAGAAACTCAAGTGAGAAACAACAAGAGGAATCTGACATATCCTGACGATGAGATTTCGCCTAAGAAGAGAGCCACAGCTAGGCACCCCTTTGTAGCTTGTCCTCAAATACAATCTAACATTGGTGATATAGAGGATGAGGGTGAGAAGCTCATTGATATGGTGAAAATGAGAGATTCTTAGAAAACTATTAGGCTGTGTTTGGATGTTGAACTAAGTTGAGTTGAGATGATAAAATATTGTTAGAATATTATTTTTTAGTATTATTATTATTTTGAAATTTGAAAAAGTTGAATTGTTTATTATATTTTGTATTGGGATTTGAAAAAATTTTAATGATGAGTTGAGTTGGATTGAGATCCAAATGAAGCCTTAAAGTGGAGAAACAAGAATAGAAGAAGAAAGTCAATATAGATCAACATCTTGAGGCTGGTAAAGAATACTCCTCTACTTATAAATCATTGTCTGTTAATGAAATGGCTGAGGTGGCGGGCCCTAACCTACCACCACCGCAGATATGAGACTCATTGCTTGGAATTGCAGAAGTATTCCCGGCCTCTTGCAATGCGTAGTTTGAGGGCACAAATCAGGACTCACCTCTTTGATTTAATTTTCCTCTCGGAAACACTTCTCTTGGATAATAATATTTCTGGTGTTGTGAATAGCATAGGTTTTCATATGTATTTGCATCCCTCCCACGAGGAAATGGGGAGGTTTGTTATGTATGTGGCGTCCAGGAGTTGATGTGGACCCTTGCCTAGCTGCTTTTACTAGTTTATTGCCCTGCACAATTGCATGAAAAACATAATTTCTGCTCTCTTGTAAATTCTATAGCAGCAGCATATACTAGTCCTATATTAGGTTTAGGTGACTTCAATTTTTGTTATTAGTCAATCAGAAAAATTTGGTGGTAGGTCCTTTGCATCTTTCTCTAAGCCTACAAGGGAAGTCTACTTATGAACCAATATGGTCTAAAAGATTTAGGGTATGATGGATCCAAATTTACCTGAACTAATAAAAGATCTGGCAATGTTCATATTAGAGAAAGGTTAGATAGATGAATTGCAAACCCTAAATGGACTCTTTTATTCCCAGACACAAAAATCTTACACTTTCCCATTCATACCTCTGATCATGCACCTCTGCTTCTAGACACTGCAGTCACAAAAAAAGCTTGTCACTCTTATAAATTTGAAAAATTTTGGGCTTAGTATCCAAACTACTTGCAAATCATTAAGCAAAGCTGGGAAAGTAGATTTACAAGTTCCCCATCATTCATTCTTTCTCAAAAGCCAAATTTTGTTAGGAAAACCCTCAAAAGTTGGAATAGAGTAAGCTTCGGTCATATCTAGACTTCTATTAAAAATCTGAACTGTGAATTATCCCAGATCCAATCTGAAGATCCTTCTAATTCATCCATTCAGCTAGAAGAAAATTTGAAAGCCTCTCTCTCAGAGCAATTGAAAAGAGAAGAAATCTTATAGAGACAAGAGTCAAGACTCCAGTGGTTGACAACCCTTGACCTCAACACGAAATTCTTCCATACGACCTCCATAATGAGAAAGAGAAGGAAAACATTTCCTATCTCAAAAAGTCTAATAACTAATGGATAAATGATCCATCCGTTATCCAATCTATGTTCCTTGATCATTTCAAACAAATCTATCAATCCACTTAACCAATCTTTCCACAAGATCTTGAAAATCTGTTTCCTGAGAAAATCTCCTCTGCTGATAATGAATGCCTTTGTAAGATCCTCACTGATGATAAAATCCTGGAGACCATTAAACAAACTCCCTCTTCCAAATCTCTTGGTCCTGATGGCTTTACAAGTTTCTTCTACAAACATTTCTGGGAGATTGTAAAAGAGGATCTAAGTAGAATTATCAAGTATTTCTTTGTTAATGGGCATTTCTTGCAAGAGCTAAATCACACTCACATCGTGTTAATTCAAAAAACTGACTCCCCTACTACTGTCCATCAGTTTAGGCCAATCAGTCTCTCAAATACGTGCTACAAAATCATTGCAAAAATTCTTGCCAACGGGCTTAAAAAAGTCCTTAGTGCGTTTATCTCGCCCTATCAATCTGGCTTTATCTCTAGTAAAATCATTCAAGAAAATACAATAGTGGCCCAAGAAATTTTGTATTTCATGAAAAAAACCAGAAGAAGGAAATGATTGATGGCTGTTAAAATTGACATGGAAAAAGCCTTTGACTTCAAGGAGTGGGATTTTCTTCTAAATGTTCTCAAGTGCCTAGGCTTCCAAGACAAGTGGATTAATTGGATAAGAACTTGTATCACCTCTATATCCTTCTCAGTGATGATAAATGGTGAGCCCTGTGGCCACCTTCTACCCACTAGGGGATTAAGGCAAGATGATCATCTCTCTTATTTCCTCTTTATCATTGGTAGTGGGGTTCTCTCAAGATTGATCAATAGGGAAGAAAACCTGGGCAATATAAGAGGCATTAAAATGGGCAGGGGAGGGCCTTTGATAACTCATCTTCTTTTTGCGGACAACCTCATCTTATTTGGAACAACCACTGTTAGGAATACTCTCTCTTTCATGAAGTATCTTGAAAAGTACTCTAATTGGTTGGGGCAAAGGGTTAATAGAAACAAGTTGTCCATTCATTTCAACACAAAAACTCTTACCTCCTTCATCAGAGATATTAGATCGATTCTTGGGTTTAGATCTCATTTGAGAAATCTAAAGTATCTAGGTCTTCCCCTAACTATGGATAGGAACAATAAAGGTTTTTTTAAGGAGGTCAAGGAGAAAATCCAGGGAAAATTATCGGGTTGGAAAGCTAAACTTTTATCTCAGGCTGGGAGAACAACCTTAATTAGATTTATAGCTAGTTCCATTCCGGCATACATGATGTCCAGTATCGTCATTCCAAAGAACATTACAAGTAGCATTGATAAATCTCTTATGAGATTTTGGTGGGGTTTCAACCTAATAAGACCCACAATTTCACTCAAGATTCTTGGAGTTCTATTTGTAAAAAAAAGTCCATGGGAGGATTGGGCTTGGGACTTATCTCAAATTTCAATAGAGCTCTTCTAAGCAAGTTAGGATGGTCTCTTCTCCAAAATGATTCTTGTTTATGGAAGAAAGTGCTTTCTAGCATTTATATGCAAACATACTCTTGGTTAAATGTTCCCGTTAAGAAAAATCATTCCAGATTTTGGAAAGGTTTGGCCAAACAAAGGGAGTTTATTGCCAATAGTTTCTGTCATCAAATTAATAATGGGGCCACCACATTTGTATGGAGAAACTCTTGGATTCCTTCCATCTTTCTAGCTCTTCCAATTCCCTCTCCTCCTGAAATATTCAAGGACCTGGATTTGAGAGTTTCTGAACTTACCTTAGAGGAACTAAGGAGGTGGAATAACCTTTTACTGCAAGCTCTCTCCTCAGATTCTACGGTAAGAGAGATTTCCAAACTCCCTCTTATGCAGTACAACTTTTACAATATGAGAGACAGCCTCAAATGGCTCCACCATTCCAATGGCAATTTCTCTGTCAAATTCGCATATGCTGCTATTGTTTCGGACTCCCATAGTCAGGATAGTGAGCCCACCCCTCGCATTGGAAAATGCTTTGGTCACTTTATGTCCAAGATTGTCTTAAGCTTCTCACCTGGAAAATTTTAAGCAACATCCTTCCTACTAGATCTTTACTAAAGCAGTGCCTTTCTTTTAGTAATGATCATGCTTTCTGACTTATTTGTCAATCAGCTGAGGAAACAACTTCCTATTTATTTTTAGATGTCCCTACTCAAGAATTCTCTAGAGACAATCTCCTTGGCCTCTAAACATTGGTATTATAGTAGGTCATGATATCACAAATTGGATGCAGATTATCTTAGAACCCACTGTCAAACTCCAATTTCAGTTGCAGGAAGCTCAAAATTTTCAATTGTTTGCGATTCTAGCTATAGATTGTGCCTGGTTTTATAGGTATCAAATAAGTCATGGGTCTTTGCTTATTCAAATAGATCAATTTGTAGCTAGAACTCTAAAACTCTATCAGGAACATAGGAATGCTTGGGTTCTTAAGCTCTCTTAGAATACTCCCATTTGGAACCCCTGCCATAGGACAGATTTCTATATCATTTGATGTAGTTGTGAGAGAGTGAGGTAATACAACAGCTACTGTTTGTAGAGACCACTTGGGCAACATTATGGGTGGTATAACTGAATTTTCTTCCATATGTAATCCAAATGGAGGTGAAGCTCTTGTAGCTTTCATAGTTCTCAAAATGGCAGCAGAAAGAAATTGGCTTAATATCATCATTGAAGGAGACTCACATGTGGTAATTTCAGCTCTAAATAATTCCCATCAAGTCTTAGACTGGACCATTGAAGGAAGGGTAAGGGATGTAAGAGTAATGCTCAACAGCTTTGTTAAGTGGGAGGTAGTCAAAATACACCGGACTCAGAACCGGTACGCGCATACATTGGTGCAATGGGCATCTTCCAGATTGCATGTTGGAGTTCCACGGTGGGAAAGGTTTCTTCGTTTGGAAGGAAAAAAAAAATGGCAGGATTTAATTTGCAGAGGCAATCATTTCTTTTAACACAGAGGATTGTCGTAAAGTAGCAGCTCGGTTTTGGTTTTGCAAATCACGGATTCATTCATTCACAGAGCCAGAGGGCTTCCTTTCCTTTCACAGGGTTACAGCGTCATCCCTAACGATGCCCCCCATAAAATGGGCGCCCAAGTATAAAGCCCTCTGCTATCTTCTTCCCACTGGCTTCTTATTTTCTTACCAAAGAAAAGAGAGAATTTAGGATTCAACTTGGAACCTAGAACAGTTAGGATTTTAACATACCCAGAAAACAAAGAATTTTAAACACACACACACACGTCATAGAGCATGATGCTGTCAACAATCAAACATGAACACCCATCTCTCCAAAAAAAAAAAAAAAAGGAAAAAAGGGCCAGAAACATAATGATCTCGTGTATTACAACACTATCACGTGGATACAATACTAGTTTACCAAATTAATTCAACAAAACATGCTAAACTATGACCCTCAAATGCCCAACAGCTTCCAATCCGTTCATTTCAAACTCCTGTAGGAACTAGTACTAACTTAACCCATCAGGAACGGTGAAAATGCATGGTACGCCATTCGAGGAAAGACAGGAGGAAGAGAGTCTATGTACGTATCTACATAGGAGTTGGCAGCAAAACCATAAAGATCATAAAAAATCCATCGGAAGCTCCCAATCATCCTGAGTTGCTCTATTATTTTCTTGGAATCTCTGGTAACTATGATTTCTTTTTATACCCTGACTGTCTTCAGATCTAGAAGGTCTTTCAAACGGATATTCTCCAAGGTCATCTATGGAAGTCCCCACGCTTTGGGTGCCCAAGAAACCCTGCTTAGGCAAATAGAAGGATTTAGTACTTGGAAATTAGACGCAGAAATATATAACCATCTACTGGGGAAGTTCCCCACCCACCAAAACACATAATCTGGGTAGGGGAACTTCATGAAAAACTTTTGGTTAGAGAAGATAATATGTGATCCTCTCTTTAAATCATTACTACACTGATTTCAAAAGGAAAAAAAGGGAAAGTATAGGCTGTGCAAAGGCATATTAGGCTGGACAGGTGCACTCCATAAGTTTCCCAAGCAGCTCATAGAAACAAGACACGATTCTCATTGTGGCAAAAGGAAAAAAATATATTCATATTCAGTGATCAGTAGGAAATTTAACTGACAAGATCATGGACGAGGTGACAATTTTTGTGCTTCAATGCATGTCTTTACAATGTTACATGTGTGTATGCAGTGATTAAAAGGATGCCAATCACTTTGGTGGGATAGATTTTAATCATCTTGCAAGTATCCAATCACAAATAAAGCATATCAGAGAGCAAGACTGGCAGATTTTTTATGCATGAAAAATTACCTTTGTTAGTCTCTGTATGCGTGAGGCTGCAGCTTCATGCACAACAACTGCATCCGTCATAACTTCCAGCACATCCTCAACAAGGAGAGCATAAGTACTAACCTGGAATTACAAGCAAATTGTATTTGCATTTCATCAGGAACAACTTTCAGACAGAAGGTTCACTTTCAACTAAGAAGCACCAATACTGACATGAGACATGGATTCATTAGTATATTATATCAACTTTTTATTTGAAAATAAATGGCAAGCACCAAGACGTAAAAAAACATACATAAAACTATCATTCTGGCAATAAGAGGCAGGAAATAGGTGCATGATATAAACATCATTGCTATTAGCTTTCGAAGATATCCTCAAGATACATCATTCCAGAAAATACCTAGGATAACAGCAAATAATTAGCTAAGTTGTCTTTCAAAAATTATGAACTTAGATCCAATTTCTCTAATATTTGAACATGATGCATTTATAAAACTTTTTTTTAATCAAATTTCAAGAAAAGCAGGGAGTTACAGCGTCTTTCTTGGCCAATCAACTACGACGCTAAGGGTGGTAATTCAACAAGAGGTAGGTCTAAACGGAGGGCATTGTGAAAATGGGAATCAAGGGGTTGGGGTTGGGGTTGGGGTTGGGTGTTCGGGTAGAGTTTTAGTTCTACGGGAAACAAGGGGTTGGGGTCTGGTCTGCGGTATTTTGGGTTGTTTCCACGGGCTTTTTGGGTCATTGGGGGCTTTTTGGGTCATTTTGGGCAAGGTGTTTTCTTATATGCATTCAATGTACTTAGTTTCTCATTTTGATATATATAATTTCCTACTTATAAAAAAAAAAGAACTTTTTTTTAATTATAAAAAATAGTTGACCATGACGCATTTGACCATAAATTTTTTTATGAGGAAATTTGACGATAGACTTTAGAGCAAAGTTTTTTTTAAAAGCATTATCATGACCCCAACCATATAATTAAATGGAGTCCAACTCCCAAAAAACCAGAGTTCATAGTTTTCATTTTTTAATGTAAGGTTAAATACAAAATTGGTCCTTGTAGTTTGCCTTAAAGTCAAATGGCTCCCTGTGCATTTCTATTGAACTTTTTACTTTCTGTGGTGGTAAGATTGATAATTGATCCATCTTTCATAAGGAAAACACTACTTTGCCCTCCCATTTGTACCACTCCATTTGACCACTTGCCAAATTTTTTTTTTTTTTTTAATTTTTTTTTTAACTTAGTAATTAAGGAAGTGATTTTAAGTGTATTGGAATTTTTTTTTTAAATCTTTAAATGTGTTAAAAAAATGTGAAAAGAAAAAAAAAAACAAATTTTTTTTTTTTACGTTGGGCGGTAAGCCCAGTGGTAAAGTTGGGGCGGCATAGTAGCCACACTCCTTTCATAATTCCATTAGGCTTGCCATGTGCCCAAAAATTAAAACAAAAACAAAAAACTTGTTAACAAAAACTAAAGATAAAAGAAATAAGAAATAAAGATTTGGGCCACCATGGAGTGGCGGGCTGTGAAAGGCAGTCTCCCCTCCCAGACCTTTTTGTAAGAAAACTTTTTTTTTTTTTTAATTTTAAATTTTTATGTTTTTCAATTTTTTGATCTTCTTAATATTATTAATATTTGGATTTTTATATTTCCATTTTTTAAAATTTTTAAACACTTCTAAGTTATTTAAAAAAAAAACTTTTTTTTGACATATGGCATACCACGTCGACTTGCTAACGGTTGTAAAATGGAATTATGATGATGAAATTTCTTTTATCAATGTTACAATCACAGGGACTATAAAGTTCAACTAAAAAGAACAAGGAATAATTTGAATTCAATTTTACGACAAGAAGCAATAAGCTTTAAATTATTAACACATGTCGGAGCCATATACACATCTGATACATGTCATGTCGGTTACAAACACTTCAATATTTTTGAATTATCCATGCTCCCTAGATTGTGATTATGAGATATGTATACCGGATATGAAAAACCGAACATGCAACTCAAAACCATTCCAATAGTAAACGGTAAATTGAAATTAATCTGCACTCAAATATATGAATTTGCCTTTTTATTGCACATACCAAACTGGATGGAATAATCGAGATTCCAAATGAATCAAGCTCCAATGATTCAATGGCCCCTGAATTAATGTTAAAACTGTACCCCCGAACCTACAAATGTAACNGGGGGGGGGGGGGGGGTGGCGCTATGGAGAAATCGGACTCACCTTCCCAATATTCCGACGACCAGGCGTTACAACTTTGTATCCTACCTAGCAAGCATCACAAAATAAAATATCAAGAATGAGATGTTTCTCTAAAATAAAATATTCTGAAGAAGCTAACACCAATTCCATTACTTGCTGCCATAACCAGAACTTGGGGTTTGCAGGAGGCCATCGATGTAGATGGTCCCAACCTTTAGTATTTAGAAAACAACTCAAGAGCCCACATAGGTAGATATAGGAATGTCACAAGTAATGATCCTAAGGAGAATTTAATTGACTTCTTTCCACCGTCATAAATAAAATAACTAAATGAGTTAATGAGCGAATTACTATAATACAACGGAACATGTTATGTTCACCAAGACAATCAGATCTTATAAGGAGAGCCATCCATGTTTTGGCAATGCTTAGCCCTTTAAATTCTGAAATTTCTGTAGAGGCTCTACCTAATTGTTTCACCTATGATTTGATTTAGGCACAAGACAATATTAAGTTTTCCAAACCTTTTGTGCATATCTCATACACATCCTTGTATTGAGAAATTTATCTCTTACAATCTGAAGGAGACTAAGACAGTTTTTCTTACTTTATTTTATTTGCCTACTCTTTTTTTTGCTAGGACCACAAATGACCATGCATTTGTTGGACAAAGGTCTCTACAGCTCAGCCATAAGCATTCAAGCCTCAATTGTTTCTAATGAACAGCCTACCAGATGAAGGATCCCCATACCACCCACCTCCAAAGAGAAGGAAAACGAGGTTGATATGATCATGTCAAATAACATGTTTATTTTAGTAACGTTGAATAGAAGAAGAAACAATGGAACATACCAGGGTTTCCAGTCCAACCATTTTAAAATCATTCTCCATAACACTTTCATCCTTGACAAGAATAACATCACCAACCTGAAAAGAATTACAGATTACATAGCCTACATAATGACCAACAATCTCCATATAACTACAATAAAGACAGATAACAGGAAATGATGGTTTGCAGATCTAAAGGGTACCAAGTTCCTTCAAACAGGAGACTGATACATTTATCCATTTTCTGAGAACTAGAGAACTTTTTTCAATACGGTGAAAGACAATGCTTCACATGCCTGTAAAGGAACATGGCAATAGACCTAACCATACCATCATGCCACACCTTTTGATATATCAAACCAGATATGCAGAAGACAGAAAGTGAAAGGGCCAGAGCAAATGACCAAGAAGAGGCCATGATCTTAAACTGATAGGCCACGTCATTCCACAAGACTCCGTAAACCAAATCCCAAATATTTGGGATGATCCGTTACGTGAAGAAGGCATGCAGCGTGACTGGGTCAGTGAGCATGACTGGGTCCGTGAGCATCTACGCAGGAGGCGCGCATGAAGTCAGCACGAACGCACGAAGCGGATGATTTCCGTTAGTGTCATTCTATTTTTAAGCTTTGTTTTATTCTGTTTTAGGCTCTGTTTTCATGAGCAGCAGTTTCGGTTCTTAGTCCGCAAGTCAGTCCGCATTTCCATTATTGTTTCCTTTTATTTCGGTGTAATTCTGCTATTTAAGCAGAAGAGAATTATTAATGAAGTATCAATCATTGTTGAGTCAATTTGTGGTACTTTCTCACCAGAAGAGAACAACTATCCTAGCATATTTAATTTATCATCTGTGTTGGGACCTATCATAAACCAGGTAGGATCCAAAAGTAACCAGCATATATTTATCATAGTCCCAATTTTTTTTTCGTTATATTCATCATCGTCCTTACCAAGTCACCCTTTTATTCCACAAAGTAAGAGAAGAAAGTCCATGAAATCAAAATGAAAAAAATATGTAACTAACAGGCATGACACGAGCAACTCTTAGATTTAAACCTACAAAATACAATCTAGAATGATAAAAGACAAGCGTACCTGTGGCCAAGACTTATCTGTGTCGAGCAATAAAGAGAAAGCAAGTGAATGAACCCAAAACTGATTATATACCTGGCTGACATCCTCAAATAGAAAATTTTCCGATTCCCCAGAAAGCAAATTTGGCCTCACTTGTACAAATAAAACCACCCACTGAAAATAAAAATATCTCAGCAACGATTAGCAAAGTAGGAGCACAAATATACAGCTTAAGCTTTAAACTGTTATTATGCACTCTATCATCGCTTACAGATGTGATGTCCACCCAAAGCTCCGAGATGAAGCCCAAGCTAAGAGCGCTTCGAATGCTGATCACTTGCTTTGCCACCATATTCGACCTCCGCACCATTTGTCTACCTTTCCTCAGTGCCACCCTTCCATTGATCTGCTCACCAACTTCAAGCAAGTCCCTTTCTTCCACACTTTCCTCAATCCTCGTATTCCCCTTCGCACCCTTCAATTCAAGGACATCGAAAGCCGACGAAGCAGCTTCACCGCTAACGGAGTTATTTTCTCCTTTCTCCTTAAACCCCAATTTGTCATACGAGTCGTAATCCTCGGATTCAAACACCTTGCTAGGATTTCCACAACAGGATATGGCTAGCCTCGGAGACTTTCGGGCATGGATGTACCTAATCGGTTCGTGCTGTGGTCTCCAGGCGGATGTGGTGAGCCCGGCTTTCCGATATTTGGTGAGAGAAAAGGGAAGTGGGCTCGAGGGAATACAGTCACACATGGTGATGGTGGAAGCCTAGGAGCTTTGAGTTCCAAAGAATTTCACCGGCAATCTGGAAACAACGAACGTGATAGAGCAATTGCTTCATCCACCAAAAACATTACAAAAATAAGTTAATCAGCAACCCGTTTACGTTCCACTCCATTCAAAAAAACTCGAGATAGATATTTGGATTCGTTTATTGAGTAGCTCGCACATTAGTAGTGGAGTAAGTATAAAAAATATGCAAAATGACTGCTATGTTAAGAGCATTGTTAGTGGCTCTTCATCTTTAAATTTAAAAAATATATTTTTAAATTCATCTATATTAATTTATGTATCTTTAAATTTTTACATAATTATAAATAGTACTTCTTCAAATTTGAAGAAGCACTATTCATTCTTCAAATATTATTTTACTATTTTTTTTCTCTCTTATCTATTAAAATCAACTTTGTAGAATTTATATTAAAATGATTTTAATACATGAAATTTGTATTAAGTTGATAATATAAAGTGAATGCTAATTGGAAAATATATATAAAAAAATCATTTTAGGAACCAAATAAAAAATTAAAAAATAATATTTTATTATTATTTTTTTCAAAGATGCATAAACCAATGTGGAAGCTTTTCTTCATATGCAAAATCATTTTTCAAAAGAGATAATTTTGCATATGAAGATGCATAAACCATTATCAATGCTCTTAATATATTACGAAAACTATCTTCAATATTTAAAAATTTAAGAGAACCTTTTCCTAATATACCTAGTGTATAGACATTGATATAAGACTAGAAATTGATATAAGTATAATGTAATGTTTGTGTATATATATTTATATTATAAAAAAGACTAGAAATTTATTTGTTAAAATTTATAGATAAAGCTAAAAATATATAATAGAAATAATTTATTTTTAAAAAATAAAAAAATTGAACTGT
>QEOT01122265.1:0-24530 GCA_003123785.1 Pterocarya stenoptera | reverse complement strand
TTATAAGAAATTTAATAAATATTAATATCATATTAAATATTCTTAACATATTTCTTTATTTTCAATTCACAACTTAGTAATAATTATGACAAAATCTATCATAATAAAAAATTTGATTTCGTTTAATAAAATAAACTGAATCAGATTAAACTGCTAAAATTTAAATACTAATATAATATCTAATCTTTCCAATATTATTAAATGTATATTCCTTTATCTAAGTTTATAAAATAATTGATGAAAACATTCAATTCATAAAAATAGGCTTAATCATATTTAATAGGCTTAATCAAGGCGTCCAACATCAACTTCGTAAATTGGCTAAATAACATAATTGATAGATTTTACAAGAAATATAAATAATAGTAATAACATATTTTTTTTAATCATGATTTAATATTACTAACATATAATTTAGTAGGAAGCTGTGTTTTATCTTAATTTATTAAACAACAATAGTTCGTAAAATATCCTCAACAACATTTTAACATTAAAAATGCTTGTAAACTACTAATATATAGTCTAATCATAATTTAACACTTAGTAATACAATTAAAATCATAACTTAGTTTTTTTGTCAACCATTGCGTATGGGCTAATATAATTGTCCATATAAAATTATGGATAACTTAAAATATTAAGCGCAACCCAACTTAAAATAATATCATAGGAGTAGAACATGGAAAATGAATAGAGTTGGCAGCAAGGCTTACCGAGAGGAGGAGGAGCACGTGGCTTAGCTAGGCGAGAAGATGGTGGCTGGATTGAGGTCGGCGGCGCTAGGCGACCTCCTCTGGCGCAGTCGTGGAAGAAAAGACACAATGTTGTCACACCGTGATACAACATAGTCGAGGAAGAGAATGAAAGATGGCGGTCGTGGGCTTATCAAGACAATGTGATGGATCTAGAGTGATAGGAAGCTTTTGGCGGTAGTTTCTGTGACTTCCTCGATGGTTTCCGGCAAGATGGCTTCTCGATTTTCCTGTGTATTATTCAGGTCTGTGGCTTGGTGTCGCTAGCTCGAATGGTGCAACCATGGTGCATCATGGAGGGACGCTAGTGGTTGGGTGGGACATGAACTGAGGCGAGGCGAGGCGAGGCTACAACTTGGTGGCAGAACCAACATCTAATTTTTATATACATGGAATTATGAATGGCTTTGCTTTCGTAAGAATCCTAAGAAAATGATTTACACACTTATATGTCAACCAAATTTTTTCTTTTTTGATAACCAAACATTCATTCATAAAGAAATCAATCAATACAAGTTGTTCTTATCAATCCACATAGCTTGAGCAACAAACATAGGGACATCAACCCGCCACATCTCTATATCACCAACATTTCAAGCATAACGTGCTAATCTATGAGCTACCTCATTCCCCATGCGATGCACATGCTAAATTTCAACTTCACTAAAATAATGCAGCGGGTTTTTAGCCTCATTAATAAGATTACCAACTGATGAGAAGGATTCTTACTCCTCTTGCATCTTTTTAACCATCAGCAAACAATCACTTTTGATAATAATTTTGAAAAATCTCAGATGGACACAAAGTTGTAAGCCCCTTAACAAAGCCAGAAGTTCAATAGTTTCAGGATCACCTACATCATTCTCCACCTTACTAGTAGCCATTACCAAACTTCCTTTCTCATCTCTAAGCACGACACCCACACAAGCTTTTTATCTAAAAAAAATATAGCCCCATCTACACTCAACTTTAAAAAAACCCACTGGTGGTGGTTTCCAGCAGCACATCATTTTAGCTTTAGCTGTTGATGTTGTCATGAGCTCCTTATGTGTTTTCTGCAATGACAAAGCCTGATCAATGACCTTAAGAGGCTCAATAAGAATTTTATCAACTTGCAATTTATTTCTCATGAACCTAAATCCCCAAGTACTGAGGAAAAATATAGGCAAATCTGATTGATAACCCTTTTCCATCACATATGTAGCAACAACCAATAAATCCATCCCTGTATCCATGTTCTGCATAAAAGGTAGATTATTCTTCCATAGATCCCTAATTGCTAGACAAAAGATTAAAGCGTGTGAAACTTCCTCTTAGCTTGACTTATAGAAGATGCATTGATCTAACACATCAAGATTCCTCTTTGTAAGATTGCTAGGAGTAGGCAGACCATCCTTACAAGATCTCCAAGCAAAAGTCTTAATATTTTTAGGGACCTGCATCATCCAAAGCCACTTCCACAGTTTAGAGTGATCTATACCTCTGGAACTCTCCCCCTGATTCATTCTGTATTGCTCCTGAATAAATCTATAAGCACTACGAACACTAAAGTTTCCATTCTTCTCTTGTGTCCATATCCATTTGTCCTCATACTAGTTTGATGACAACATCATCTTCAATATTTCTGCAACAATAATTGGATTGAAAAGAGCTCTAATGGACTCCACCTTCCACCACTTAGTCTCTTGATCAGTAAGTGTATCCACTGTAGCTTCCATGTGATACCCTGTTANCTAATGGACTCCACCTTCCACCACTTAGTCTCTTGATCAGTAAGTGTATCCACTGTAGCTTCCATGTGATACCCTGTTAGTGCATCCCTTTCCTGCACCAGAGGCTTATAACCAGGGACCCATGCATCAAACCCTATCTTAATAGCTTTCACATTCCCTACTCTCCATCTACAGCCATCCAAAAGCCCTTTTTGTGCTTCCCAAATCCCTTTCCACGCATATGAGGGATTTCTAACTTAGACACAAAGAAACTAGCCTTGGAAAAATATTTTGCCTTAAAGATTTTGTGCAAAAGGATATCTTATTTTGCAAAATCTTCAACCCTTGCTTGGCCAGTAAAGCGAAGTTAAAATTTTTTAAGTCTTCAAAGCCCATACCTCCTCTGATCTTTGATTGGCTCATCCTATCCCAACTAACCCAATACACTTTTCTCTCATTATTTTTCTATCCCCACCAGAATCTTGCCATCATCCTCTCCAATTCGTTACAAAAAATAATGGGAATTATGAAGCAACTCATTGCATAAATAGGGATGTATAAGGCTACTCCTTTAATAAGTGTTTCTCTTCCACCTTGTGATAATAAATTCTCCTTCCAACTCTGTAATTTTTGTCAAACTCTGGATTTAATCTCAACAAAAGCTCTTGATTTAGATCTACCCACAATAGGAGGCAGACCTAAGTACTTGTCATACTGCTGAAAATAATTAACACCCTAATGTATCATAATCTCTCTTTGGCTATCTTCTGAAACATTTTTACTAAAAACCATTGCGCAATTTTTTCTTCGTTAATCTTTTGACCAGAAGCAAGCTTATACTTATCCAACAGTGATTCAATATTTCTGTTTGCGTTAGCATCAGTACCTTCACAAAAGATGATACTATCATCAGCAAACAGAAGATGATTAATACAAGGTGCTTCTCTACAAACTCGTAGACCTTGGACTGAACCTTCTCTCTTAGTAGACTTCAGTAAACTTATTAAACCCTCTGTGCATAACAAAAACATGTAAGGGGATAGTGGATCCCCCTCCCTTATATAACGCTTTGCTAGGAAAAATATGCCCATTTGGCACCCCATTAATCAAAACAGAAAAGGATACAATCTTAACACAACTCATAATTAACTAAACCAAACTATGAGCAAAGCCTAACTTCAGCATAACTTTCTCTAAAAAATTTCACTCCATCATGTCATAGGCCTTGCCCGTGTCTAGTTTCAAGGATATAAATATATATATATCTAGTGTTCCCCTTTCTCTTCTGCCTCAAATAATTAACTAATTCATACACAACAAGAACATTATCAGTAATCAATTTCCCAAGGACAAAAGTACACTGAGATTCTGATATCGTACATGCCAACACCCTTTTGAGTCTATTTGCAATTACCTTAGACACCAACTTATAAATCATATTATATAGACTAAGGCTTCATTTGGTTATTGAACTCAGCTGAGCTCAGTCTAATTTTAAATTGAGTCTAATATCT
The DNA here is from genome assembly GCA_003123785.1 of Pterocarya stenoptera. Classification (NCBI taxonomy): domain Eukaryota; kingdom Viridiplantae; phylum Streptophyta; class Magnoliopsida; order Fagales; family Juglandaceae; genus Pterocarya; species Pterocarya stenoptera. The sequence goes on along the minus strand of QEOT01122265.1, from coordinate 20,552 downwards.
AAACACTCAACTCTCAAATTATTAAACTCATCCCACTCAAAACCTTCTTACACATGGGACCCACAACTTTTTTTAACTTAAAACATCTTTATACGTGGGACCCACAACCTTTTTCAATTTCCTATAAAAAGTACTAAACTCATCTTAACATCCAAACACACTTTAAACTCAGTTTAGATGAGTTTCACATAATTCTCTTCACTACTCAACTCACTACTATTCATAAAGAACTCAACTGAACTGAACTCAGTTCAACATCCAAATGCATCCTAATAGGCAACCATCTCAAAGCATTTCTTCTTAGGAATTAAACTAATCAAAGTATGGTTAAGATTAGTAGGTAACACACCAGCATTCAGAGTATGAAGCACAGCTAAACCGACAGACTTTCCAATGACATGCCAAAATTTTTGTTGGAAAAAAGGGGACGGCCCATCTGGTCCAATGGCTTTTGTGGGGTGCATTTGTTGTAATGCAGCAACAACTTCATCGGCATAGAAATTCTTTGTAAATTAAGCATTCATTTAAGTATATACTCTGTGCTCAATACCGGCCTCCAAAATGTCCAGCTGCCCTCTTTGCTCAGATGCTCTAATCAGAGATTTGAAATAGTCTACAAACAATTTTATTGTAGTTAATTTTTGTTAGCGAAGACTTGTCAAGTCAAATATAACTTACCTTTCATAAGAAATTTACGTAGACTAGACACAGTACTTCTACAAATATGTTGGGCTGGAAAGATGCATATTGGCTGTCGCGTGGCTTTTAAAATCCCTGAACTCTCCTTTGATGCAACTTCACTTTGAAGGATGCTGGCTTATAAGATTCGTGCCAGCTAGGGTTGTACCGCGGCCCAACCTGACCCGCAGAGAAGGTGGTGGAATCTCGACTTGGCACAACTAGTAAATGTCGGATTAGGTCGAACCCGTTCGTCTTACTTTTTATTGTTTTCTATCTTTCACCCATTCACATTCATAACTTCATTTGTAGACCCACGCCCCTCTCTTGCTCCTCTGCAAACTCAGTCTCTCCCACATCGTCTGTTCCTCCTCTTCCTCTTCCTCTACTCTGCAGACTTAGCCTTTCCCCTCCCAAACCCATCCTCCCTCTGCAGGTACACCTTGAGGGGCTCCACGTAGTCGTCAAAGTCGAGGGTGGTCAGGGCCCACTGGAGATCGTTGCCGTTGATCATCGCTTTCGACCTCTGGAACTTGTCGGATGCCTCACCGGTGATGAAGCTTATGATGTATTTCATTTTCTTTGTGATGTATTTCATTTTCTTTGAGATTTATCTCAAGATCTATTTAATTTGCTTTGAGATCATCGACGACCTTCACCTAAGGAGGAAGCAGAGGCTTTGGGTGGAACCTCATACCGGTCTTTGAGACCTTAAAGGAGATATTCAACAAAATAAGAAGAGCNATCTATCTCAAGATCTATTTAATTTGCTTTGAGATCATCGACGACCTTCACCTAAGGAGGAAGCAGAGGCTTTGGGTGGAACCTCATACCGGTCTTTGAGACCTTAAAGGAGATATTCAACAGAATAAGAAGAGTGTCTTCACTCCGTAAGTAACTAGGCGTCATTTTGCTCAGGAAAACAATAGCTTGCTTGATTTCTTTCTCAGAGAAAAATGTAAAACTTGTTGATTTCTTGGTGGGTCTAATTTCCTGTCAAAATCTAGAGTCTCCTGAATGAGCTATGATCCTAATTAGATTCGGAGCTACTGCTTACCAGAAATGGCATAAATATGTGAACATTTTGAGCAAAATGGGCAGCGGGAGGACATTTATCAGACCCATTTCCAAACTATTCACTTCTCTCTCTCTCTCTCTCTCTCAAAAAGTTTTCTCTACATTGAGTACTTACTTCACCGAGGTAAGAAACAACTTGATTAGCAGTGGGGAGAAGAGAGTTTGAGATGTTTTTCATGTAATTCGACAGAGTATTTTTCGGTTTCAACGGGTTACATTGTTTAAAACCCCGATATTAAGTTTTGATCCGGTAAACCCATGTCTATTTGGGTGGGACAGATCGGGTGTCTCGGACGGATCAGACCAAAGGCCATTTTTGCACAGGCCTAGTGCCAGCACATATATATATATGTATATATATATAGAAGCTCCATTGCAATCCTGACTATCGATTGCGGTCTACATTGTCCCATTGTTTGGAACATTTGCGCTAGGCGTCGGATTGGGTGTCAAAAAAGTACTAGCTATTTTTTTTATCCCTCCCTACTTCGTGCGTGGAACTTAATAAAGTTGTTAAAATTATGTTTGGTTGTTGAATTCATTTCAATTCATTCCAACTCAATTACTAATTATTGATAGAATTTACTACTTTTTCAACTTTTTATTAAAAAGTTAAACTTATCTTAATATATTTCATTTATTTAAACACATATATCAATCTATTTACATTTAAATATATTTCAATATGATTGCTTACAAAATATTACTTTATAGATCAATTCAAATCATCTAAAATTACCTCACTATCCAAACGTAAGGTTGACCGTGAATTTGTGTAGTCAAACCATGTTTTCAAACAATAATCTTTTATTGTTAATGAACTTGTTTTCTCGTAGATAATGTCCAGTATTGCTGTCTTTTCTTGTGCTCACGTGGTAGTTTGGACTATCATTATCAGTCTAAATTGTATATACACTTTTGTCGATTGCAGTGTGCGTTTATTGTCCCTTTGTTTGGAATATATCCGTTGGGTGGCAAAAATAATGTACTTAACTATTGTATTATATTTACGAAAGCTTTCATACCAGTCGTAGTTCAAAGCAAAAGAAAAGAGTTTTTAACAATAGTGATACTCTGTTCTCTCAGGATTTTCGAGGTGGACGATGTATGAGGAACCTCCCAGCTGATCACCAAAGCAAGAGTAGCCAAGATAATCAAAGACCAACTCAAGAAACTTTAGAAGGGAGGGAAGAATAAATGGAGGGCATTGTGACGACGATCTCGTAGTGGGATGCTCAGGTAGATGATTAGTTTGATGGAAACAAGGAGTTGGGGTTGAGGAGGTGTGTTACATTCCAATTCGGGCTGGTTTATTTTGGGTAGTTTCATGGGATTTTTGGATCATTAGGGATTCTCTTGTATGGACTAGGTGTTTTTTTGTATACGTTCAATGTACTTAGTTACTCTTATTGATATATATTATATATAATATTATTACTTATAAAAAAAAAAAAAGAAGAAATGAAAAGTGTGCCATACACTTGAGAGAGAGAGAGAGAGAGATTCTTCAAATAAATTCATGAAAGCGCCGTCGCTTTGCCGGGACATTTAATTTCAAGTATATAGTGAGGGATTTAAACAATTGAATCCTCTCCAATGCCTATGATCCTGATCCTTTGCCCAACACCATTTAAGTTTAAATTACACCTTAACGATCAGTTCCTCTTGTTTATTATGTTTCATGAACAGAGATGTCATACAAGCCATTCTGTCAGTATGTCTTTCATGACAAGATGCACCATATGAGTAACTTTTCATTGAGATGTTTTGAAACACAACTTTGCTAATGATTCAACACAAACCACAAACCAATTTAGCCGAGAAAAAGAAAAGGCAGGTGAATATGAAATAAGGAATATATATTATTTTCGATATGAGATTAAAGAGTATGAATACAAAACTTTCTACAATTTTGTATGCGGTTATAACTTTGTTCTATTGTAAACTTTGACTTGCTCTAGGCATTGATACACTAAGAACAGGCTACCCGAGGCTGCACCCTGGTGACTGAAGGATCCCAGAAAGATTGAGAACGGGAGATGCTGAAAGATGTGATGAATTTTTCTTAATGTAGATATTTTTACTATACTGGATAACTAAAAAAACCACTGTTATCTTCTCAAATGTCTGTTTGTTGAAGCTACCACAAGAATAAAAACCCCCCAAGTTCCTGAAATGGAATCATATAAAAATATCAATGTAATAATAAATACAAGCGAAATAGTTGATTATGCCGTTTATCGACATTAGCTTTTAGATATAATAATTTTTTTTTTGGGAATTTTGTTTAGGCAGGTGTTGAAGAAGAAACCTGTCCAGATCAATTGCCAGGAAGTACTTCACTTGACTAGTAAAAGCAATTCATGTGCTTCTAAAATAAGAAAAGCAATGGCTAGCTTGGGGACATGTTTACCTTAGAGAGGAAGAAGTGGTGCTTTCTCATCATGTCCAACACGATGGTTAGCCTGGGAACACATTAGAGAAAACAAAGCTTTTAAATATCAAATGAATACAGTAAATAGTTTTAAAATGGAATAAAGGCCATTCTCATGAATATTAAAAAAAAAAAAAAAACAGTAGCTGAAGTTTCTTACGTCGTCATTTGCCCCAGCTGCCATATTTATGACTGATGTATCCTTTGTCCTGTAAAATTATGTGTAAGTGTAGAAAAACCATTTATCACAGTGCTGAAATCAACTACAATGATAGTAATCTAGAGCCTTTTATGACGACAGATAGGATAGAAAAACTGCTTTCACTAGAGAAGAACAGAAGGAAGTATATTAGCATGCCAGGTTATTCTAACGACAAAAAATATGATTAAGGATGCCAGCCAATGCGAAACACTAAGGACATCATCCTTGAAACTAGTGGGACTGATTGTTACTGACAAAAAAAATACAAAGAACAGTCGGTACCTCCTGATCACGGACTTTTTTATACCACTTATAAACAGAACCAAACCAAAGTGGACAAGCACACACCTTTGATTTTTCTCGTTGTCCATCATTTCCAAATGATCCTTCTGTGGTTCATCCTTAATCTTCGAAAGTGGTGAAAAAAACTGTACAGAAAAAGAATACATAAGCCAAGTTCATGAAAAGGAATGGACTCTCTCTCTCTCTCTCTCTCTCTCTCTCTCTCTCTCTCTCTCTTACCTGATGCATAGAGATGAACACAATAGAGATTCCCAATATAAAGTTTATAGTGAGGGTATGACCAAACAGTGCAGCAGATGCTATTCCTGTGAAGATTGTGGCGACAGTTGATGAATATTTCTTCAGAATTGTATCTGCAAACATCGAGAAAAATATGATTTAGAAAAAGCACAAGAAAATACATCAGTGTGTGAAAGATGTTGGTCAATAAAGTGCTAAGAATATAATATTGTTATGGTAACCATCCAAGATCATTGTAATGGCCATCAGATTTTATAGTTGGTTGGTGAGAGGTGAATTTTGTCAGGCGGTAACATCCCAGCTGGTCACGATATCAAAACTTAAATCTTCTTAGATCAAGTTGTAAATTAGAACAGATTCGAGGTGGTTTTGAAAGTCTAATTGCTTTTTAAGATGCAATGCAAATCAGACCCAGCCATTTTATCCTTAATTTCTCTTCAACCTTTCATCAAATTTACCCCCTTTAAATAACTTCAAATTAAGAACGCTTGACCCAATTATTTAAATATCCAATTCACATATTTTCCTTCGGGATGTTGTTGAGTTGGGAATGGGTCCCGGTTCTGGATCTTCTATGTGGTAATGCTCAGGTCAGGCAACTTATGTACTTTGTTTTACTCCTATTCCTTTCTCCTTCAAGCAAGAGCTTGAAGCTTATTAAAAAAACAATAGAGTCCCTCTGTTCATGATAACACATAAAATCAAGGGGATATGCTATCAAAGCATTTAATATTTGAGCACAGAAGCTTCAATGCTTCTGTCATTAAGCACAATAGCTTCAAATTTGATACAAAATTACATGATGGGGATGAGAAACAGGAGTATGAATACTACTAAGAGCAGCATGGTCAGCATGGTCCAAATGGTCAACTATGCTGCTTGCATAGTTGGGTTGATTGTTGTGTTTTATAAGGCACTTATTTCTTAGTATTTATTTAAAAGCCAAAACAACCTAGTGCCACATTAGAATTCAGCATTGTGTGAGAGAGAGAGAGAGAGATAGTCTATGTTTATTCATTCTGTATGATGCTAAAACATCAGAGAAAAAAAATGAAGCAGGCTGCTAAAAAATGGTATGCAAGTTAATGGAAATATGAGCTGAAAAACAAAGTAAGAATCGTAGGGAAGTAATCACCTGCATATTTGAAAAAAAATGATGATAAAATCCCTTGGGCAGCGTTGTTGCAGATTAATAGCAATGTAGCCTTAGAATGCCCTTGCAGTATATCCAAGCTACTGGGACCTGAAATATGATTCAGTGGTTAAAACAACAATTCTGACTTAAACAATAGAGTTTTGAATTAAAGTTTTTAATTATCACTTTATTGTCATACAGTCTGTGAGCGAGACATCCATTAACCCGAGTCTGAAACTTGGTTATTGCAAGCAAAAGAAAAATAAGCAAATAGGACATAACAGTATTGATAATTATAGAACTGAAATAAAAAGAACATTGCTCCCAGAACCTTGAGTAATAGAATAAAAATAGGCGTAAAAGATTTTTCACAGGACATGTAAAGAATTCTTTTTTTTTTTTTTTATGCTAGGGAACCTTCGGACCCACACATGCAGAGTAAACCCACAAAAGTTTCCCTATACGGAATTGGTTAAATCAGAGACTTTTCACCAGAAAGTGTGACCCCAAATGATTGTTTGCACCCATGAAGTGTTGAACCTTGGACCTTGAAGGGAGTGATAGCCCAAGACCAGGGCTTTCACCACTTGGGCCAACCTCTTGGGATTACAGGATATGTAAAGACTTTCCATACTCACTTTAGACCAACTAAATCAAAGTTAGGGAATCCCATTGAAATACATATTAACCATGGTAATTTATATTATTTCTGATGTCTTTACCTTTGAAAATGGCGATTCCAATAATAGCTAGGAAGTTGAATATGGCACCATAACCATATAGAAACAAGTTCTGCAAAAGGTAAGAAAGTACTTTTTGGATGAGTATGTAAGTTGGATGTAATGGAGAGAACTCGTTTAGGACCATCTGAAATTCAGTGAAGGGTTACAGGCAAGAAAAAAATAATAGATAACTGAAATCAAACATCAGTATTTCAACGTCAACTAGCTCTATCTAATTCCAACATTTAGTATTCCATAATCTCTCTAGACTGTATGGAAAACAGTGAAATGAAGCTCTTGCCCAAAGCAAGAATGTACCAATTACCAAATCAGTAATATGACTCTACCTGAAGGTAAATGCTCGTCTCAAATTGACTCTTCATAGCATACTCATTGAAGACAGATGCCAATGATGGAACAGTGACCTGTATTAATGTTCAATATCAGTTTCCATTACATCCTGTTCTCTAATATGACAGGTATAGAAAATCATACATATTCATGTTTAGTTGTTACAACTTTTAGTGAACAGTTTCTTAACCCAATATGCCATGCTTCTTAGTACATCTAAACAGTCCCTATATGTTTAGACTGGCAAATAAAAAATTTGAGAAAACAAAAATAATAACTAGAGGACAATAAGAGAAGAAAAGGTCAAATGTAATTTAATATAAATTCTATTTTTCCCGTCACATCCTTGTGAATTCCCCCAACCTTAACCTCTCCACGTCATTCTTATATAGAAGGTAGGAGGAGGCGTCTATTGAGATAGAAAATTTTCACTTTTTTTTAAAAAGATTTTTTTTTATCCACCGAAAGTTGTGTTTTGACACGATATAGATAAAATCAGTGTCTAATCCTGGTAACCCCCACATCAATATTAGTCTGATGCCATAAAACCAAGTAGTTCTGTGGAAGCAATTGTGGGCTTAGACAAACTCAAAACTATTTTTTATGCCTTCAGCAAATGGCAAAGAATTACTATATGCTTGTAGATATTGGCTAGCATTTTAAGATTCTCTTCACAAAAAGCTCGTCAAATTCATCCTCATTCTAGCTACAAATACAAAATGAAGTATAAGCTCAACACATTAGTAAGCAGTACCACCTCGACAAGCCCCTCATGACTTAGATTATTCCACACAGTAAAAAAAAAAAGGTTGCTAGTCATACTGTAGTGAAATTTTTTGTACACGTACAAATATCAAGGTGTATATATATGCGCCTGTTGCAACTGGAAGACCTAGGGCAGTGGAACCCTCAGGTAGGGATTTTAGCTGATTGACACTGATTCCAATTAGCAACAGAGCAAGAGCCTCCCACTGTTACAAAACAATCAACGGGTATAAAAATACAGAGTAATGATGCGAATTAGGATGTGAGCATTCAGAAAGTCAAACTGCAATATGAATTGACTGAAGAACTTTTAGTTTTCAAAAAACCTGAATGATGGAAAACCGCCTTCTCATGACTATTTTCAACAAAATTGCAATAACCAAAACCTGCACGAGTTTGAAATCCAGGTATCAATCCTAAAATAAATCAAACAAGAAGATAATTATTCAGGGATCATTCCATTGATGAAGGGAAGGGGAGAGAAAATTCAACTCCATAGGGAATGGTGGCTTTGTACTATTTCATAGAGGGTGAGAAAATTCAACTCCATAGGCAATGGTGGCTTTGTACTATTTCCATAAAGGGTTCAAAACCAATCCACAGATCAATCATCTTAAGCAAATAAACTCATTTACTGAACAAGTCCAGTCCCACAATTAGAAATTGAACCATGACCGTACACAATAAACGCAAAGCTCAGTAATAGGTTGTATACCAATGAGAATCAAAATACAAAATGCATCCATATGACAAAAACATCACTATTTATCATTGCAAAATACCTTCGAATTGCTCAACATCTTCACGGTTGCAGGATTAAAATAAAGCTGCACATGAAATAGAAATGTTATTGTGAACATACTTGAAACTCAACTAATTAATGATAGATTCTAGCCTCAATAATTAATGTTCAGCTTCTTTTCAAAACATAATCAATTCTTTCCTGTAGAGGTGGAGGAAGGAAAATCATCATGTTTGGAATCCACACAAAGCTTGTGAAGTAAATGAAAGATTACAGTGGTAAGAGCAATATGAAAACTTATACCTGCATAATGAACTTTAGATAATTATTAATAGCATACAGGAGGGCAGGAACAGCAAGGAGCACATTGTTACGGGCCGCCTGCAGGGTTAAGAAAAAGAAAAATGTCATCTATATTTATTTTAATCTTTTAATTTTCAAGCAGCTGACTAGTGACAGCAGAAAAGAACTTGGGTTGTCATGTTTTCTTAGGTCAGGAAGTATTCTTACTTGGAAATGACAAAAGAGTGACAAATCAATGTGAAAAGATGGTAGATGCTAAAGAAAAAAAGTGATATAAGCATAAAAGGTTTGAGAATCACTTCAGTAGAATATATGAAAAAACAATTCCAAGGAAGGCACAGAGTGAGAGAATAAAAGAAAACACTTGAGCTATTAAAAAGGAATAAAAAGAAGAACAATATCAGACATTCAACATTGAACTATGATATATGGCGCAGTCAACAATGCTCACGCTCAGCCAATAAGAAAATGATAGAAAAGAAAATTAGTCTTGATCTGGTGCACTCCTAATGAGCCATAATTTACCATACAAATGATATTATACAGAAAAATAATGGCCACTGCTTTGAGGATAAGGAACGCTCTCCAGACAGTTTTAGGGATTTCTTCTTTCATAATTTGTTGCTCTGGGCCTCTTCTATTGTATGGGATGGAACGAGTCTTAATGTTTTGTACGCTACTATCATAGCACGTAGTCTGTAATTAGGCTCTTTCTTGTATACTTCATGTGTACTCAGGCTTTGCCTATTAATGTGGATCAATAAAACATCTTTTTACCTATCAAAAAATAAATTATACAGAAATAAAAATCATAGACAAGGTTCCTCGTTGAATTCCGTTTTCTTCCAGATTTTTGTCAATTATTTATATTATCATGTATGCATCCTAGTACTTGGGCTTCGCCTTCTCTTATGAATAAAACTTCTTGATTACCTACCAAAAAAAATTATTATTAATCTTGATAAGCAGTGAAAATTTAGGCAAACATTTATTTTGTAGTGATCATCAGAAAGCATCTTGGACCCCAAAAATCCCCCCAACGCCTAAAGTACATAATCAAACTGAAGCTCACAATGTTCTAGTTAATAGTATGATATATTCTTTCAAGCATATTCCACCAACAATTATTGGCTGTAAGGGAGACACAGTGTTTAGCATACTACTTGAGAAGTCGAAATTATGTCCAAGAAAAAGTTTCAATAACTAGTTGAGTGGATTAGAGTCCAAAATCCATAATTAGTTCCATGATCCCGATCGATAAAATATACAACAAGGCCCCAAACTTTGTCTCAGGATATACAAAACCAAACTTGCAACGGTAATATATCATATCTCATACCTGTACAAATGTAGAAACAGATAGAAGAGGTTTTTCACCAACTTTCTTATGCCGGCCCTGAAAATTTAATGAAACAAAAAAGAGCATATTAGAAGCAAAATTATGAATGAATTCAAGCAATTTGGCAACTCAAACATATAGAAGATCCAATCTAGAAGATTTTTGGCAGTATATTTTTTCTTTTGTTAAAGAATCTGAAGCAGTGTTTCTTACATTAGCAAAGGGTCAAGAAGCCAGAGCTGGATGCTTTTGCAAGCCTCACACAGAAAATAACACTGTTTAATGATACAGAAGATGATTGATATCAAGAGCCATCATCATCTTAGGAAGTGATCTTTCTTCGTATAATTTGCCTATCTTGCTTAATATGAATTGACCCTAAAAGGTCAAACTTCATTAATAAAAAATCCTTAACTGGAAATACCCCCACTACCTTGAGACAATTATTCTCTTCCCTTGATAGTTTTCATTATCCATTTCTGATTCTTGAATTGTAGCCTGTAGGTATTCTTGTTTCTTTGTACTGATGTTACAAGAAAAGCTGTTTCATTCATTGCATTGTTTTGAAATGTAGAATTTTTAACTTCTTTTTTTTTTTTTTAATAATTAATAAGAAATTTTATTACCAAGAATAGGCACAGCCCACAGGATGTATACAAAGGAAAAAATGTAGAATTTTAACTTGATGTGAGAAGGTATATTTTTACTAACTATTAATCCTTTTATATTTTCCATGAAATTGGAATACACTGGACATGCTATGAAAACCAACACGATTATACTCCACAACGATTATACTCCACAAAGAAACTACAAGGAAAAATACCAGAAACTAGGGAAGATAAAAAAGGAATTCCTCAAAGCTTCTAAAGATGAAAGGGGAAATATATACCTGGATCAAAAGCATAGCAATAGCAAAAACAACTTTTGCTGCTTCAGTCAAAAAGTTGACGCTTATAGGACTAAACATGAATTTCCCATCCACCTTAGATATAAAAACTAATATAGGCTGCACAAAAAGGAAACAACAAAAAGAGCATAAGAGCCTATGAAAAACATTTAATTCAAAACAGCTAATGTAAGCTTAAGACGGTGTTTTTTACTTTTTGAGTACTTAAGATGAGATGATCTATGTTCCTAAATTTTATATATGAGATTTACAATGGTGATCATGACTTCCCATGATTGAGTTGCACAAAGCGAGCTGACAAGAAAAAATTCAACATCAAAAGGGAATTATTTATGTAGGAAGGCAATATTCATCACTTATCCACATATTGGATCAACATAGTAGACAAGAATGACCCAATCACCTGCAGACCAACCAAGATGCAGTCGCCGACAACCAAAAGGATGTTCAGGACACGCGATTTTGAGGAAACGTCAATTCTATGCCTGTCATATGCCCTCGACACAGTTTTGGAAGTTGGGGACAACAATTTTGAGTGGCAAACATGGCATTCTACCATCCCGCTCTGCATGCACTTGCCCTCTAGCCCTGAATTCCACACTGTTTTCAAAATTGATGAAATTAAAGTGAGGTCCGAGTTTAAATATTAAACAAAAAATAACAGAAAACCAATCAAAACAAACATTCCTAACAAAGAGTTTATGCTTGAGGTTTTTTTGTAGTAATAGAACCTTTTTATTTGGCTATAGAACTGGTTATTTACACACACATGTGTATTGATGTGGGTTTATTCGAGTCTGCAAGCTTGGATAAATGTCTATACATGATCCTCAATTTACATGTATCATATGATAAGATATATGCATGCATATACGTCAACATTGGTGGGTATGAATGAGGAGATATACATGTCTCTATGTGTGCTTATGTATACCATAACATCATGCATCAATTATTATTATTAATTTTTTGGATAACGTGGAACCTCACTAAGGCAGGCCCTTTGGACCCGCACCTGGGTAGTCAATCCTGGATAGACGACACCACCCACCAAAACCATGTATCAGTAACCTAGGATAACTCATAATGCATAATCAAATCCAGGATGTTTGAGTCTATAGCTCATCCCAAGCAGCCCTGTGACCACTAGGTTGCATCCGGCCGGCTGGTAATCATGCATTATTATCATATATTTAGCATAAAGGTCCAAAAATATGGAAAGACTGATATCGTAATACAAGGGAATTGAGCAATATATATGTTTGCGAGTTCGTATGCAATATAAAAAACATCATTGACCAATAAACATAATGCAATCATGAGAGCTTGCATACACGTATATGAATGATTTTTCTATCTGCACACACACACATATACGCTCCAAAGATGTCCAAAGAAAACGCGCCAGTAAATTTCAGCTACATGTGCACTAATATATATAAAAATTGAGCACCACATTTATAAATAGCGTTATACATAGACAAGCATTACGTGTTCATGGTTAAGAGAAGCAAAACAAGCAAATTTTCATATCTGCCTGCAGAAACGCAAGCCAACATACATATACAATGAAAACTTCGGCTAAATTTAAGTTGTTCACCGTGCACTTAGTACCTGAACCTAAAAGATACAAATTGTCAATTAACTTCCATCGACTCAATCAAAATCTGGAGCTGGATTATTGAAATTTATTCAAAGCACACGCATACAAGCATAACATGACTAAAAATACATAACCATATAACCGAATCGACAACAATAAAAGAAAATGAATGAGATACAAACGGGAAAAAGAGAGACAAAAGCACACCAAGTTAGATATAGTCAGAAACGCGCGCAATCCAAACCGGATCTTGAGTGTGTAACACAACAAGAGCTCAATCGAGAGACAGAAGTAGTGCAAAGTGAAATGGGTATAGTCGATCCGATTCCAAAAAGACAACAATTTCACAAAAAGAACTGGGAAAAGATTCTCAAAATGTCATCAAGAGTTGGGGGGATGTTGGGTGGTAAAACGTCGCTGACACTTTACGCCTTTACGGCTCTTTAATCTATAGTAAAGGAGAAGGGGAGGTTTTATGTTCTAATACCACGGGAAACCTCTCTCTCTCTCTCTCTCTCTCTCCGGCAGGAATCGATTCATTGCAATTTCTTTTATGTTTTCCAATTAAATAGTTTTTACAATTCGAAGGGATACATGCATGTGAATTTAATGTTTTTTTATAGCTAAATCAGTATTTAACGTTATGCCAAACGCCTCTGATTGGCATGTTCTTAAAACCTTCGGAATGGAAGATTTGGATTCCAACCCCTCTAATTAAAAAAAAAAAGTATTTAACGTTATAGCTAAGGATAATATTAAATATTATTAAATATTTATCTTTTCTGGAATTGTAAAAAAATATTCTGGAAAAAGTAAAAATAAAAAATCCTAATCTGTAATTTCCTAATTCATAACAGAATGGACCCCATCAGGTGAAATTAATGGCAATTTTTTTTATTATTTTATGGCAAATTGAGTAAGTCAGCCCAAGGATTAATTTAAGTTAATCTAATCAGCCCTCAGTCAAGAAAGAAAAATATTATTTAGATTTGTTTACTAGGATTAATTTAAGTTAATCTAATCACTGAGCCCCTTAGTTAAAAAAGGAAAATATTATTTAGGATGTGTTTGTTTTGGCTGAAAATATTTTCGGTAAAAAATGTTTTTATATCTTGGAAAGGACAGAAAAGAGACATGAATGGAAAAATATTAGTTGGTCAATGGGAAAATCTTATGTTTGGGATGGAAAATAACCTACCCCACTCCAAAATGTAAGTCGTTTTCCACCATTAATTCATGCATTAGTCTCCACCCAGATACAAGAAGAAAAATATTATTTAGATATATTTACTAATTTAAGTTAATATAATCACTGAGGCCCTTAGTCAAAAAAGGAAAATATTATTTAGTCTCTGTTTGTTTCCTGTGAAAACATTTTCAAAAAAATATTTTCATCTCTCAGATTTCTTGAAAATGACAAAAAATAGAGATTAACTGGGTTGGATTGGAAAAATCTTGTGTTTGGGTGGAAAATGACTTCCGAGCATAAGTCATTTTCCCGAAAGTCATTTTCCACCCCTATTGTCATATTGATGCATTTTCCACCTTAATTTTTGCTCAAATAAAATATATGCCCAATCATAAATTGTCATGTGAGAATATTTTAAAAAAACAAAGACTTGTTAAAAAAATTTATTGTAAAAATATAAAAATATAAAATTCATATATCATTATTAAAATATATTTATTTTTTAAAGTTTCACGCCTTTATGTTTTTGTTAGTAAATTACTATAATGTATATGTTATGAGGTTTTATTAGGAAAATTGATGGTTTTGATGAGAATTAGTCAAAGTAAATCGTTTACCAATAATAAGAATGAACAAAAATCTTTATAATCAAAACCAAAATAAATGCATCCAACACATATTGGACACTTTTTTCTTTTTAGTCAACCAATTTTGGAAACAAAATAAACTTGGAATAAAAAGGGAATGAGCTCCTAAACATACCCTTTAAATACTTACCATACCAACGTAACACTCCACCAAACCACGAACTTCCTTTGTTGGTCGGATGTTTTGAATGACGTTAAGTAACCTCAACAAACATCATGCCATCTACATTGCCTACTTTTCTCTTTAGTTTGGTTGGTGCTAGCAAGCAATTACCCTCTTGGAATGTTTATTGCATGGGGTAGGAGGGGAAGAAACGGAGCCATAATGAAGATAATTAAAATGACTAACTATTGAATCGCTCTCGGTTTGGACTATTTATCAAAAGAGAAATGATATTTACAGTTATAGAGTGTGTGTAAGTGTTGTAGATTCCTTTAAAAAAATTGAGTAAATATAAGACTCACATAAAAAAATTAATTTTTTAATAGTAGATCCCGTTCTTTTCTAAAAGAAATAAGCGACTCTTGCACAACTCGTAACTGTATCTAGACCCAATCACATAACCAAGCATTGTACTTCCTTTACAAGCCTAAAGAGAGTCTAGATACTGCATGCAAGTCATAAAAACTCAACATTTGCAAAGCTTAAACTCAAATCATCAAGACTAACAACAATGATGCTAACCGAGATCTCCAACCAACATGAACTTCACAAATCAACCATTTATTTCCAGAAAATACTTTCAATAACTCATTAACACACTCATCTTCCAAATACCCAAAATAGTAGGAAAAGGTTGAACTTGGCATCTTGATGCTTACAGGCTGGTTCTTATTCAACTCTCACTATCACTCTCGATTTCCTTAAGATTTTTTGTGTTATGAGCTTTTGATCTTTGTGTGTTGTGGCTTGGACTTGTGTGTGCGTGAAGAGAGAAAACAGAGAATGGAAGGAAGATAACTCTTGGTTGCAAAACAGAAAAAGTGAAGAAGAAATGAGATGATGCTCGACTGAAGGAACCCACTGCACCTCTTTCATTTCCAACTTTTTTGACAAGGTAGGAGATCAAAAGCATGGTGTGTTGTCATGCAAGATGAAGGAAACTTACAGGAGCTGGTGTGCCAAGTAGGCCTGTTCATTCGGGCCAGGTTTTTTCCTGGCCTGAGCTGGAACCCGGATAAACCTTGGCCCAGTTTGGAACCCGATCGGGTTCAGGCTCAGAACAAATCTGGGCCGGTACCCGAATAGAAAAATCCGAATATACCCGGTTCGAGTACCGAATTTTAAACCCGAAATCTGGGTTTACAATCTAGTACCTAGGGGTATAAAAATTAATCGAAAAACTGGAAAATCGGTGCGAACCAGTGGAACCGGTCCAGAACCGGCTTCCTTAGTTCCAAAATCGGCCGGTACCCGTCCGGTTCCGGTTCTATACTTTTTAGGATCGGATCAAACCGATTCACTATATTATATATTAAATTATTTTTTTAATATTATCTATAATATATATAATAATATAAATTATAATTATATATAAGATAATGTTATTATAATTTATAACATAAAATTTTAATCTTAAACATAAAAATTTATTTGATCATATGGTTTAAACATAAAATATATATATATATTAATAACATTTTATGACTTAATAAATTCTCAACATATTCATTTTGATAAATACATAATACATTAGTATATTAATTAAATTTCACTTTAATTAAATAGTATACTAATGTATATTAGTATATTAATTATATTTTATGCCTTAATATTAATACTATTAAAATCGAAAAATCAAACCGAACCGGATCGGAACCTGTAAAACCGAAAATACTGGTTTAGGAAGGTAACCGGTGCGTCATCGATTTTCGAAAATGCAAAACTAATGCATACCGGTTCGGTCCTAAATTTTGTCCAAAGCCAAACCGGATCGAATTAGTTACACCCCTACCAGTACCTGATTTTATTTTATTTTTATTTTTTTTTCGGTTTGAATGTTTTGACTTTTTTTTTTTTTGGATCCTTTCTAGCAACTAAATGGGAAGAAACTCAAAAAGGGAAATGCATATTATGTCTAATGAATTATCCATTTTATGGTTTTTTTTTACTCTCTTCTCACATGGCTTTTTATTGGTGGTCAAGGAACATGTAGGCTTTGAGTTAAAAAATTAAATAAATAGAGTTTGAATGCTACATCAACATTTCTTTCATTAAAAAATATTCATAACACGTAGACTTTGATTTTTTTTAAAAAATAAAAAAAACCGAGTGCAACTTGGAACCCAGGTTCCAAGTTTTTAAAAACCGGTTTCAATCCGAGTTCCAGCTTGGGTTTGACCCAGGCTAATCCGGATTCAATCTGAGTTATGGCCCGATCTTGAAACCCAGATTTCTAGGCCGAAACTCGGATGAACAGTACTAGTGCCAAGTGGTGAGGGATGGAGGTTACAAGGTGAAGCTCAACTGGTGAGGTGACAAGCTCCAAGTGCCACATGTCACTTCCGGTTTGGTTCACTTGGCGCTACATCATCACAAAAATTTTTTGCTCTATAAATTTTTAAAAATTCCAATTACTAGAGCAATGATACCAACCATTTTGTCTAAATATGATTATAAGTACCGCGAATAATTTAACTAGTTTAATCCATGTCAGATTTCTAATTTCTTATTAGATCAATAGTCCCAAATTAATATGAAATCCTTTTTATCGAAGGTTTCTCTTGGGGTATCACACATTGTGCCAAAGTTTTCAAGCAAAGACGAAGATTTTATTGGGCAAGGTCTTGTTCCAAATGAAAGAAACAAATGAGAAGGGGGAGAGTGAGTTCTAACCAAGTTCCAAACTAACTTAGTAGTGAAAAGACCATCTGAAGAGTGCTTCCAAATCCTAGTGTTTGAACCAGGTTTAAGAGTGATGGCGTGTTGTCTAACTTCTTGGAGAAGAGGGTCACCAAGATTTGAAATTTTTTCCCGTTGTCAACCACAAGGGGAACATCCTTGATCTGCAAGGCAGGATTAGAAATGTTATAACCCTTTTGAAAGAGGAAACCATTGCCAGGACAGTTATCATACTAAAAACTAGAGTCTCCTGAACAAATTTTTCATTAACTATCCTAGTGAATAACAGGTTGGAGTAAATCCACAATTCACAAAACCTCATGATTTCGTGTATATCTGTTATACTAAAAATCATCACCATGATATCACAATAATTCATTTACCTAAAACTGATTATTTTCCCATAGCATGCATATTTAAAAATCCTAATTTAGTTCTATAACCCGAAATCACTAATTTTCCCTTTGTAACTTTAACAATATTGTTGGGGGATGTGTTTCGCACCCTTGCTTATGGCCTCAATCAACCTACACCCAAGAGAGTTTGAGGACTGTGTATTCGGGGACACCTCCGATACTTAAGTCAGTATCTCGGGTTATATGGACATAAGGTAAATACAGTGCTTAGAAAGGTTACCTCAAATCACCAACTTCGGTTGTTTATATAGGCGAGCATTTAGTTGATGAAGATCGTATAACTGCTTGATCTGCTCCACTGATTACATGAACTCTAAATATCAGGTTTTTGAATGGATGCTAATCTTAGAAAGAGTTACCACAGTTGGTGTGCATCTTGGACGTTTATCCAGTTAAGGAAGGTTTGTGAATATCCTTATGATGGCACCAGTATTATGTTATTAATGTGAGTGGGCTTTAGATAATCTACTGGAGCCTTTATGGAGTCTCTCCGTGTCTTCTCTCACCCATTGTTTATAAAGCTTATAAAAAGGCGTTCATGGGCCTCTTCTAGACTTGATTGGCCCAGCCCGAGGGGGAATATCCTCCATCCAGTTATCCCACTAATTCTTGTTACGCGAGTGTGGTAAGAATTTTATTATGTTTGCTTTGTCCTTATTCTCATCAACGCTTCTCTGCGCCACATATTCCGTTTGCTTTGTCCTTTGCCCCGAGGATCTTGGGATTTGCCTGCAACGCTCCTTTGCCACTCGTCAATTTCCTTGTGGGAGTCATTCAACCATTTTCATCCCCCTGAAACACTTCCCAATTCCTTCTCGTGGGTCGCATTCTTTCCGCCCAGTTTGGTCTCTGGGAAGAGCTAGGACCTCTACTCAGCATAGTCCTCGTTACTTCGATAGGTACAGTTGATCCTCGTCGATTGGACTGGCGAACTTGAGGAAAGTAAAGGACACTTTGGGATTCCTAACCCCATTGTCTTGGATGTTCCTAGGGCCTGACGAGGGGCCGTCAACTCAGAGGGATTTGTAGAGAAAGTTTCTCTATATGTCGGTATGTTCTCCCAAGAATTATGGCTTCCTTTCTGCCGTCCTGTTCATGACGTCCTTGATTATTTCGGTGTGGCCCCCTCGCAGTTGCATCCTAATGCATGGAGGGTTTTGTTATCATGCCATGTGGTGTGGCGTAAGGTTTTGGTACCTATCGAAGATGAACCTATCACGAGGTTCTTGTCCTCCCCTGACCATTCGTATGTGTTGGGTCGGGATTTCTTGAAGGACTCACCTTCACCCCGGGGCGGAAACATCATTCTAGCCTTCTCGTGGCTAGCGATAAGGAGAAGTGGCGTCGGGCAGGCTGCGACAACGTTGGTGGGGCATCTAGAAGTGAAGCCGAGGGCTCTCGATCCAATCTTGTCCTTAGGGTGGCAGACTATTTGGCTGCGCTGAGATCACAGCCTCCTCCTCCCATTAGACCCTTGCACAGGAGCCATAGTGCCACCCGTTCATGCCGCTCGTGGCCTCATCAACCTCGGGTTATACTGTTGTTGAGGAGGAAGGTGACGACGACCTTCTTCAACGCCTTCATGAAACCCGCACCCCGTGGACCTACAGTGGAGGTCGAGTCGTTCCCTTCCTTCGAAGAAACACTCTCGCAGGAGTACCATGTTCCTCCTGTTCCTTTGACCGCTGTGATAGAAGCTCCCTCTTCTCCTACGAGTTCCAGGTCGATTGACCAAGAGGAGGCCAGGCCAAGTTCTTCCTTTGTAAGGGAGTTGAGTGATGACCGCGTATCTATCCCATCACCTTCCTTCAGCCACTCCCTGAAGCCAGAAGTTAGCTCCTACTTAGCTTCAGATGAAGCCACGCTGTAACCTCCCCTTGCAGGCAAGTTGGGCTTTTCGGGTGGAGGCCGCCCCCATGACCGAGGAACCCTCCTTGGAGCCTACTGCGCTCGAGGAGCCGATGTTGGTGGAGCCAATGCTTGAGCCTATGGGAGCCAATGCTATCGGCGAAGCACTGGAGGGTCACGCTGCAAGCCCCTCCTTAGAATCTACCCTGGGCGCATCTGGGCCTTCGTGGCAATTGGGAGGCATTGGACCATCCACCTATGCTGGGACATAGAGGCCCTAGACTACAGGTTTGGGCTTCAACAGGGCTCGTGCTGAAGCGATTGACCGGGAGTCTCAGAGGTTAAGGCCTGTCCTCACCAAGGTATCTTTTGTTTGCACTTTGTTCAATCCTCCAAAACGTTCCACCTCTTAATCATTGCTTGTGACGCAGGCCATATATCAACTGGCTGGTATGATCGTGGAGGAACGTGGGGAGCTCGAGGAGGAAAACAGGGCGCTTCACTCCTTAGCACTCCTTGCTCACATGGAGGTTCGCAAGACAAATTAGGAGGTCAAAGAGGTGACCCTTGAACACATTCTCGGCTGTTGTCCAGGCACTTTGAGCTAACCTGATCGGTTCTCCGACAGAAAGCCCTCGTACAATAATGTGAGCCTAAGTCTTTCGAAGTGAAGTTGGTTGCCGCGACCAACACCATCCTTACCCGAGATGTTAAAATCTCGGCCATGAAATCTAGCCTAGCATCAAGACACACATAATGGGGAGCATTCATGTCCCAAATCAAAGGTGCCAAAGCTTTCTGGGATG
>QEOT01122264.1:0-24522 GCA_003123785.1 Pterocarya stenoptera | reverse complement strand
GGCACTTTGAAACCCAGTAAGAAGATCATATCAATGCCTTTAAACTCAAATCATTTGCAAGAATATGCATTTAAAGCAAAACAAGTTTCACTCTAAGCTGTTACCTACTGATCGTGCAATTGAACTGCTCATTCTATGCCAATAATTGAGTTTATAATTTTTTTGATAATTTATGATTGACTTTATAACCGATAGACAACACTTTATCATCACGAAGTTGTAACTAATGATGCTGTGTCCCTTTTCAGTTGAACTTTGATAAACTTTTCCAAGTGATTTAGTCCGACCAGTCCTGCAATTCAACTAGAAATATTATGATTATAATTAATTATAATTGATAGAACCCTGAACTTGGACTTGATGATACTGTGTCCCTTTAACCTGAACTTAGAATAATGATATCTAAGTGAACTCACACCTTGGTCAACAATTGAAAATTTATTAACATTATGCAAATGAAAATTGATGAAAACATTTGGAAATTTGAAAATATTTCCTCTAGATGCAAGTCCAAGACTAAAATTTGACTCAAAAGATGCTGCACCTTTCTCACCATGCGTCTCCAAATTTCGTCAACACCCTAAAATTTTGAAGGTATCTATCAGATTGTTTCCCTTCATTTTCAAAGATAATAATTGGTAATGTGAGAATAGAATGATCCACATGGGATCGGAGACAAATTTCAANAAAAAAAAAAAAAATGCAGATCCTGATACACGTGGCCCTACTTGCCTACCCCTTCAATTTCAGTCATCTTTTAATTGGTCTTCTCTAGTCCAGATCAAAAGTCAGATACCCAGCATACAAGGGTAAGCAAGGAATTCCGAGAGCAAGAACAAACCTCAGGTAAATTTGCTACGTGCCCATATTAACTGACGTTAAAGAAGAATGCATAAAACTAAAAAGAAATCCATGATAGAGACACTCATCAATCTTCACAACAAGAAAGTTTTACCAAATATGATGGTCAGACTTGAAGTAAGAGAGTTTTTAAGAAATAACAGATCAAACTAAAATTGCTAATCTTTTAGTCTTAAGGCCCCTTAATATAACTAAGTCTGCTCTTAACCATTACTAAAATGCAAGATGATGGCAACCCTGCTTGTATCATATCAACCAAAAGAAATGAATATGAGCGGGCATACCTGTGACTCGAACGAGCAAAGATAGTCCTGAATAGTTTTTAAGTTGGTCATTAGCTTATCTTTGTCCTGCAAAAAGTGGTGTGTTTGAGAGAAATAGAAATAGATTATTAAAAAAAAAAAAAGAGAGAGAGAGAAGGAAAACCAATATTGTTAGATATATATATAGAATCAATCAAAGAAGTTGAACTGCAATTTTATTTTAATAAAAAAATTAAGCCAATATTATAGAAGTGAAAGGAAATGAAATAAGGAGAAACGATCACGTCCAGACATTAGCATGCAGCACTGTTGACCAAAACCAGAAGGGCATTTTGCATACACATGCTTGGAATGCATTTAATCAGCACTAAGTTTTCAAATAATCAGCCAATTTTGCTACAATATGGATCCCATAAAATTGAATTAACACGTGAAAAAGAGAGTCGCCATCCATATTTAACGATTAAAAAATTGTTATCAAGAAGACATCTATATTAGTGGACAAAGCAACACTTATGGGGTGTTACTAATATAATTTCCACGATTAATAATTCCAAATAACACATGAAACCCAATACTACTCTTAAATTTATCAGAAAAAAAAAAAATAAACAGCAGAAAACCCCAAAGACATTGCAGACCAGAATTGCAGCATCTGCTTCTTAGAGTAAACAGATATGGCAATTCATGCATCTTTATGTTATGTGCATTGTATGACCTTTTCCCTCTAAAACTCGCTCAAAAATCTTGATTTGGTTTTCAACTGGAAGAACTAGCTACCCACTGCATGTAATGAATAATACATTGCCTTTGACTTATATTTTTCTTTATTATTTTTCCTTCTTGTTCCTTTGCATGGCCAATTATGTTTCTTTACAGTTAAATCACCTATAACTTTTTTTGATCAGTGCAATGAAATCACCTATAACATGACCCACGTGTTGAAAAATTGTTAACAGACAAAATTATAAATTTAAAAATCATTAGTACCTGGACTAGACATTTATCCTTCAATATTCGGGTTGTGATCCACTCCTCTAGTAATGCCTGCACATTTAGATTTATTTTATATTCCTCCATTCTTGTACTTATTCCTTGTTTTAAAGAAAGCTTTCTGAAATTACATTATTGTATAATTGAAACCATAAAAGTGCATAAAAGCATCGACACACCTTATGATCAAATTCAGCCATCTTCAGAATTATAGGTATAATTATTGGTTCAGCACCAGACTTCTCTTTCCTAATAGAAGTATTTCCTCCTGTCTCTGGATCTCTAACAGTTTCACCTGTGTGAGAATAAAAGTTTTATGCAACCTCAGAAGAGATCTACTAAATTTTAAACATGTCAGCAGAATCCAGAGTGTAAGTTGACCTTTGCTCCCAGAGACACTTCCTGCTAAGTTGATTGACTCCAGAGTGTCCGAAACTTTATTCACCAGATCAGTAGATATGCCTTCATCTAAACTCGCATGCGAGAGACTATTGCTATTTTCACTGTTACTTCCGCAAGCACCAGGAGAATTTTTTCCCAAGTCCATTGCAGTGTTATCGTCACATGTCACAGACGCATGATTAGCCTCTTTAGATTTTTCCAGCAACTTAGCTGGTGTTTTATTTTCGTCGTCCATCAAATAAATGCTAGGATCTAAATGAATTCCCTGCCATTAAAATTAAAAACAAGGTAATTGGCTCAGTGTTTATCATAATATAAAAACTCAGAGCATACGAAAATGTTAACCATGGCAAAACACTACAAAAGGGGAGGAGTCGTCTAGGAAGAAGAGAATGGAAAACAAAGTACGGATGTTTTACTTGAATGCTTTACTATGCATATAATCCTAACAGTAAACATACCTCAATTATAATTGGTTTCCCATCTTTCATAGCCTTCTTCAAATCACCAGCCAAGCCTAGTAAGCAAATGCTATACAGATCAATAACAAATAATCTCACCAGTACTATCAGATAATTGCATACGAATAAGAATGCACAAATCATTATAATCCAGATTGTCGAATGAAAATTCAAAAACTATGAAGGGACAATCACAACAATTAACTCACTTATCCAAAAAAGTCCTCAGCATCCTAAAAACAAAATTGAATTACTACCTTTACGAACAATTCTGCATTCTCTGCAAAATTCAGTGATTAACTCCTCAGAGGAGCTGAAGTCTCGAGCCCATACAGGAGTAGACGCCAATGGTGCACTAAATCAGGTAAAGGAGAATAAGCAATCTGATTTGGTCAATCAAAAAAGAAGTAAAAGCTCCTCTTACTTGATAAGTAAAATTTATTAATATTAATAGGCATAGCCAAGCACACAGTGTATAAAAGAGAAAACACCAAGCAAGCTTCTCTTTCTTTAGTGATTGATCATATTAAACAAGAGGAAAAATAGTTGTCACAGGGAGAAATATTCATGCTAAACTGGATTCTAATATTGCATCCTCCCTGTTCTTCTCAAGGACAGAAATGTAAAACGATTAATATAACCAATAAAAAATTTTATAATTCTTTTGTTAGCTTACTGGTTCATGCAAGACATCATGCTTAACGAGAAAAAACTAAAGAAATGTCCTCATTGATACTCTTTCTTCTATGTTTAGAGTTCTGAATCGTTCTGATCAATAAACCTCAACTATCGGAAAAGTTAAATGCATGCAATAAGATCAAAGAGAAGGAAAAAAAAAGTCAGGACATACTCTGTTGCTGTTCGCAGCAATTCATATACCATATCGGTCTATAAAAATTAAAAACACAAATGTGAAAAGGCATTAGTATACAACCCAAAAAGAATCATTACATGAATGACAAAGAAAGAGTTGGCATCTCTCTATAGATTAGAAGGTATGACCTGTAGGACATTTGGCAAATTTAGCCTTTGTGCCAGTTGGGTAGCAATGGTAGACTTTCCGACGCAAGCAGTTCCACATACAAGAATTACCAGTGGTACTCTTTGATGGTGAAATCTAAAAGGAGGTGACAAGAAATATGACATTACTATACAATGCACTAATGGCAACTCAAATTTGTAAATAATAATGAACGTATTACAAAAATGCTGAGGGAAAACCCACTTACACAACAAGTATCCAAAGAAAAACCATGTACATGACAAAAGAAAGATGCAAAGAAACTATAAGACCAAGAAACAAGGGAACAGAGAAACAGGATGACTTTGTCAACCTAGCAAAAAGGGAACTTAGAAAGTATGGCTTTTAATCAAGTAAGAATGTTTTGCCCCCTCAAAGGATATTCTCCCCAACAAAACACACCACCCCAACTATACAGTTCTGCATTTAATGCTGGTTTCCATTGTCTGCCTCTGAAAACCCACACTGCCTTGGCCCTAAACCTAATTGTGGCAAAACCCAAGATAATCAATTTGAAAAGAAAAACCCCAAGCCTGCCTAATAACTGAGCAACACAAAAGACACTGATTAACTTCCTCCCTTATCCATCTGCACAAGCAATACCAGTTCACATGACTGTGATCATTTATTTATTAAGTTATCAAAGGCAGACTTTCCCAAACAGAGGCTGTCCACACAGGCCCAGCTAAAAGCCTATAAAATCTCCAACTCAACCCTAAAAGCCAACTTGAAAAGCTCAATATCCCCTCATTATATAGCAAATGGTCAGCCCTTATCCTGCAGGGAAAGGTGCAATGGTGCATGTCACAAATAGCTATTTAACTGAATCACCTCCAAAAAAGTTATACTATGTCCAAACTGTCCAAAACAAACACAATTGATGAAACAAATTTATCTACAAAAGAATCACCAGAATGTGCATCAATTTTAATGAAAAGAAGAATTAAGCATGAACAGTACTATGCAGAACAAAAGCTAGGAGTCTTTCTTGTATACTACTTGTGTGCTAGGGTTGTGTCATTTCGCTTACGAATGAGATCTTCTTACTTTTTTTTTTTTTTTAAACAGTACTATGCAGCAGCTAATTGTGAAGAGAACACCAAGTGAAAAAGACAGCTAGTAATCTGGAAAAGATTCAGAGCTACATTCAAAGAATGCTAACTAACCTGGTCATCATCTTGTAACGATTAATGTACTCTTCCCCATAACCTCGCCGCTCCATAAGCTGCACAGCTACTTTTGTTAGAATCCTCATGTATGTGACAGTAAGTAGGAAAAATAAATTAGTACTCTACTTTTAACAAATGTTATTAAATCCATCACAATCTTACATAGATATTTGAATTAAACTTTCTCTCATCTAAGAAAAGGCCCTTGTTTTTACACAGCTAGTTCAGATCAATCAAAATAAAAAACTCAAAACCCGAACACTCAAACCCTTGAATGGAAACTACCAGGCACATCAACATCAACTCAAACACATTGAGAGACACGGATACAACATAGCATTTTAACTCAAGCTCAACATGGTCAAGTGGAGAGATATGAACAAGTAAGCATCGGTGGGCCATCAGTTGTGATTTTTAGGCACTAATGAGACCATTATCACATGCAACCTCATTCCCTATTACAAGCAGAAGAAAGAACTGTGCACGCTTTAACACTAAGTACAACTGCAGGCTTTGTTTTTTCTCCGTAAATTACATTTTAGGAAATTGTCACCTAGGTTTGAAAAATGAGCCACTGGACTTCCATTCTAACTGACAATCCTACACTAAATAAGGGGCATAAAGGTAAGAAAAAATTAATGGGCAACTAACACTAGCAACTCCAAGAAGACAAAGAATCCCATTATGTAGAAGTAACTTTGGTAACTTATAAGAAACAATCGCTCTCTTTTTGCTCTGTACTGATATGAAAACAATCATGTCAGCCTTCATGCTAGTACCTTGAATCTCATATCTGCAGCACTTAAGTTCCATACAACTTAGAAGTGCCCTAGAACCTTTAATTCTATGTACACTTAACCTGTAAGCGAGCTTACTGCCAGGAAAGCAATAGTACTTTCATTCAGATTCCCACGTGCATTGAATGAATCGCAGAGAATAAGGTAAGCGAATATCACAAGGGATAACAGAACCCTGAAATGCAGGATTTGGTTAAATTGTAGTGTTGTACACATGGCATACCTTAAACAGATTAGCTTCCAAATCCGACTGAGACCTGCAATATGATACAAGTATGGAAGTGAAACTTTTAACTAAATCTGGATAAAAGAACATTTAAAAAAAGACAGAAAGAAAGGAAAGATGGCATACACATCTAGAAGGCTGTTGTCTATGAGCAGCTTCTTCAGTTCAAGAGCAATTTTAATAGCTACATGATTTGGTATCTGTGACCAAAAAGTTATAACAAGTGATCCTGAAGTTCTGGACACAATGGTATCTTATACTTATAAAGCAGAATGCAAACAGCAGTCATAATTATCCCAACAGAAAAGGCAACAAATACAACTATGCGCTTAATCAAGTTGATGTGAAGTGAGCGAGGTAAGGGCACTGCAACATGTTCACTATCAACATGATGTGATATTCAATTATAGCAACTCCATAAGATTGTAAACACATAAATTATTAGAAACAAAGAATAATGACCGTCAGAAAGTTGAGATTAACACACGAACTCTGGAACCAACATTAACCAATATATAAAAAATAACACAAAAACATTAGCACACGAACTTGGAAGTGAATTTATACCTTGGTGACAGTTAGCATTCTACTGAGAAGGAATCTGGATAGAACGTAATAGTGATCCGCATTGTCACCCAACCAAACCTTTACCTATAACAAATAGAAGAACCAAGAAAGTTTGAGAAAAATAAAAAATATTTTATTTTTAACTACAAGATTACACAAAACATTCAATCAAATTAAGGAAACTACACAGACTGCTTGCCGAGAAAACATAGGGAAACAAGAAGCTCAAATCAACCGCACCGAATACAATTACTTTCATAGAATCTCAAAAAGAAATAAAAAAGAATTAAAAATAACTTCGATTCCATAGTTATCCGCACAAAAAATGAACGAAGAAAACAAAGAGGGAGATAGATGGGGAAAAAAAAAAACCTTGACAAAGTCGTATTTGGAGGAAGCATTTCGCGAAGAGAATCTGATGGTGGGTAAGGGTGAATCTTTCTCTGTATCGTCTCCGCTCTTGGGGCTTGAAACTGCCACTCCCTTGTCCTTCTTCATGATTCTCTCCCTCTCTCCCTGGCTCTTCGCAAACTCAGAGAATTTTACAAAAAAAAAAAAAAAAAGCTGTCCCTCGCTCTTCGCTCACTCGAAGAATATATAAAAAACAAAAAAGAAGTCTCTTGCTGCACTTTAAACTACTATGGTTTTGCCACGTCGACGACAAAACGGTCGTCAGATTTTCTACGAACACACCAAACCGAAAATAAAAGGACGCACATTATTTCTTGATGAAAATTTTATTTATCATCTCCTGTTTGGATTGAGGAGCGACTTCAGATTAATTGAGATGAATCATAAATAATAAATAATAGTGAAATTATTGATATGAGTTGAAATGAGATAATTTTTTAAAATATTGTATATTTAAATTGAAAATGAGTTGAGATAATTTTAATTTTTTTGAAATGAGATAGATGTAGGTCCTATAAATTATTATATAGTATTTTTAATAAAGTTAATTATAAATATATTTATTCTTTAATAATACTACTTTATAAATTACTTACCCAATTTCTATTTTATATAATATATTTCATAATAATATTTTTGCAAATTATCATGCCCTAATTCCAACGGATTTTTTTGTAAAATATGAAATAATATTTGATTACTAAAAAAGGTTTTAAAAATGACTTTTTAAATTGTTTCAAAAATCGTTAAATAATATTTTTGACTATTATATATACATTTAAATTGATTTTTCCATGTTCAAGTACTAATGGTCATTTTGTCCAACTCTCGTTAGTTTTGATTGTGGTCAATGATAATAAATTAGAAAAATTACATCATTAAATTATAAAATCACTTTATTTTATAATTTTAGTTGCATAAAAATTACGTATCGACCAATCATCTATTAAAATAAATTTAAGTATAGACTTTATAAAATTAGCGACCATCTTTTCTAAATAAATTTGGTACAAACTTCCCCGTGTATGCAAATAAGTAATCTATCGTCACACCAAAATCAAATTTGTAATACATTTGAATCGCTAACTACACCCTTAGAATCCCATTATTTAGTATATACATGTCAATGGCCACCCTGAGCTTCCCACATAGCTCTAGCAATGTCATCCCTAATTGCAGCCATAGCTCGTGATGATTCGACCGTCATGTCAGGACAACGTGAGGGACCTGCGGCGTCACTATACGCACGACCACTTGGACTGAGCCTCATATTTCTCGCAATCTCGAACAACCAGTCATTCAGCGTCGTCATTCTAATAAAATTATGTAACGTACAACATGCAATGATCAAATCCCCTTGCCGCAAAACTGAATACCCCGGCATGAGTCTTAAAATTATAAATCGTGATTTCAAAACCCCAAATGTACGTTCTACTACATTACGAATGCATGAATGATGATGATTAAAATAATCCTTATACCCCGTAAACTCTCGCCCACCCTGACGGTCACTTCTATGATATCTCTCTCTGGGATAGGGGGCATAAATCCCAGACTACATGGAAACGCCGAATCGACTAGATAATAATGACCTGTTACCCATTAACAACAAAAAAATCAATTACATACTTGTCATTCCCAGATATGTAACAAAATACATATAAAGGGAAATAAGTTGAAGATAAAGATATGATTAATATTAAATATTTACCATCAAGAGGCATTGGAAATTGGTTGTGATCTTGACTCAATGCATCGATGAATACGCGTGCATCATGCGAACTTCCCTCCCAACTTGTGTACAAGAATGTAAAATTCATGTCCAAATCACATACGCACAATACGTTTTGGGCAACTCGCCCATGCATGTTGCGATATGCCCCGCGCACCTCTGCAGGTACAACGGCGTCAATCATGGTCCCATCAATCGCTCCAATGCATCCTTGCATTCGAAGAACCCATCTTAGGAGGCATACGTTCAAACTAGTTTTTTAACAAAAAATATTAAGTTTTTAAGAACATTCTAATTTATTATGTACTATAAACAACTTACCCCAAACCAATGATAACTTCTCGGGTTGCATGCGATTGTAGGGTGCACTCCGGATGTGTGAGTTGGGTAAATAAGATGTGTCCCAAGCCTACACAGGGCCTTCATAATGCTCATTGTGTGGGCGTTAATAGTTTGCGTTGAATGTTGAAACCGCTGCCCCACTGCCCGTTGTTCAATTCCACATGCCACTACTGATGTGAAGATGCCTAATTGTTCCTTGACGGTCAGACTTTTTCTGGTATCCTTCAAAAATCTATTGTTCCGTAACAAACTGGATAATGCACGGAAGGCATCAACCTCCATTCGAAATAACTCGTGACAATTCGTCAGATTCCCATTCAAAACTTCCAAAATATATTAATGCCCCCGCAGGTCGATATTATGTTGTGGCCGTCTAAAATGTCGTTGATGAGCATGTTCGGCCCTCTCAAGAAATGCGAGTGTGTTAAGATCATCAGTTGCAAACTCATCTCCACTACTATCAGTCGAACCCCCATCAGAGAATATGTGGTACTCCTCGAGATTCATATCCATCGAAGAGCTGCCAGCTGACCAACCCGCATCATCCATGTGAAACGGCCTTTTCTACTAGTACGAAATTTAATTCTTAGTTATAAATTATACTTTTATATATTAACAAGGAATTAGTTAAAATATAGAAACTGAAAGGGGTAGCAATACATAAACTCATCAAACCAATTCATAATCGTCTCATGAAAGAAATCAAGTACAGTCATGCACATAAAGTAAAATACAACTAAGTAGCCATCATGAAAATACTAGTCATAAGTAAATAAATAGTCTCACAATGCGATAAAGTAAAATACAACTCATAAATGTTACTTTAACAACAACGCGCCCATTTATCTCTCCCGGCGGTATCCAACGACAAGAAGAAAGTCTGCATACCTGGGTTTAGTAATATCTCACTGCAACGAACCAGTTGGTCGCCATCCAGTGGTGGGGAAAGCTCACTAAGCAATTTTGCACACTGAACAATCGGATCGTAACCTCTATTGCCTTCATCACTAGGCTGTGTTTGTTTGCTGCGCTTTGATGAACCC
Organism: Pterocarya stenoptera; assembly: GCA_003123785.1. Taxonomy (NCBI): domain Eukaryota; kingdom Viridiplantae; phylum Streptophyta; class Magnoliopsida; order Fagales; family Juglandaceae; genus Pterocarya; species Pterocarya stenoptera. The sequence goes on along the minus strand of QEOT01122264.1, from coordinate 14,234 downwards.
ATACCTTCTTAGGCCTCATACCGCCTACGGTCATGCGATCTATGTGCGTTTCACCTCCTCTGCCGTCTCAAAAAGCTGCATCTGAAACTCGTTCATTTCCCCTTCTGCCCACGTGATGAATTGCAAGTTGCAGGGACTGAAGGTGACCCCATCCCCATCAACTTAATAAAGTCATCATTTTCAATGCCCAATCCCTGTGTATGTCGATTGCCAAATGCGGGAGGCCGCTGAGCGCGCATCTCTTCATCAAGGCGTTGTTCTTTGTCACTATCTGCGGGAAGCTGTGTTGACGCGTGTTGCATAGTCCCGTATGCAACAGAAGCGCCGAATATGGTGCATAGCTCCTCATGTCTTGGGCAACCACTAGTACGAAACCTCCCCCATTTATTTTTAACCTAACAATTACAGAATATACAAACACGTTAATAATCTGATTGCTAGTGATCATAACTCGTGTTGAATGCTAAATAAAATAGGCTCAGTAAGTTTATTTTTACCCTGATGGCATTTTCCCAGGCCTCGTCACTCACGACAACTGTCTTCATGTCTGGATCCCAACCTATTCCGATTTGGCTTAGTAGATCGGTAAATAAACGTTGTAAATCCTTCAATCTCGTAATTTTGCTGCGAACCTAGTTCGCGTCAAACACCCTAACACCAATGGTGCTGAGCCGCTGAGCATAAAGTTCATGCCCTCTGTATGTGATCTTTCCACTCCTTAATCTACCTTGAAGGGCATCCTGATATAACATGCCAATGAATGCCTCTTCTATGTCATTGCCCCAAACCTCACTAGCTCGAATCTTGTTTTCTGGATCATCTATTCGGAATAGCTATACCAGGAAAATATCACACAGAAAATAACATAAAGTAAAATATGCAACGTAACAAGCAATATGCCTTAATAATTTCTCAATAAGCAATGGCAATATGACGCATACCTTTTGATATGGATGATGTTTAGCACATGAGCGTAAGTAGTACCGCTATGCGAAGATGGAAGTTTATTAACAAAATTTAATTGTGGTATATATATATATATATAAATAACACAATAAAGTATATATCATAAACTATATATACATGGAAATTAAACTCATAAACTTATTCTGCATCCCGGAGCAAACTATATATTAAGACACATATAGTTCTATAATGTTGGAGTAGCTAATGATGTTGTATCAATTGTAAGCTTAACAAAAATATTGTTGGTAGTATTTTCCTGGCAGTATGTTGGAGTAGCTAAAATGAGTTTCCTGGCAGTATTTTGTTGGACCAAAATCTGGCCAACTACCTTGTTCATCTAGCAGCATAAACCGAAGAACCATGCATATATATGATTGTGTGATGTCCTTTAATTAAGATGTGCATTATAGACTCAAACAGTAGCTCTTTATTTTGCATGTTGGGATGATTGAGAAGTAATGAAATTTAAATGGAAGGAATGTCCATAACATGTCATATAAACAGGTCCTACTAGCAGCATATGTTTAAAAGATATCCCCTCTATACAAAATAGAGGGCACCAAAACATATCCTTCAAAGATCCCGGATAACTTTACATATCTTGCTACATCAAACACTCTACATCTGCAAATACATACATATATATATATTTGCATTTTGTTTCCAGTTCCTTTTATTCATCCCTAGCAATTGATAAGCATTTGAATAGTATTTGATGAGCATGTTCACCGAGGAAAAAGTGGTGGAGGAAATGCTAAGGAGATGGATACAACCAAGCTGCCTGGACTTTGTACTGACCCTAGTATACAAATTAACTACAGCTGATATTCACTATCATATTCAAGTGAGAAATCTCTTTTGTTGTCAATGATAATCACGCACACTTATCTATCTTGTGTGCTTTTTTTGATTGTCGTGAACAACTTATATGTATATATATACATACAATTTCCCCTCGATTTTTTGAGCCAACCAAGTTTAAGCCATGACAAAAGAGAAAATATTTTCCAAGAAGAGGAAGAGCTAGAAGAAGAATGACATGTAAAACTGCCCCTGCACTAACATAAAACTGGTGTTTGAATCCGTATGTAATATTAAGATCGTTATAACTATGATGCGTTTCTGCTCTTCTTTCTAATTGTAGAATTTTTTATGTATGATAATGTTTTTCTTTTAAAGCAACTCAATATATTAATGTGGTTTTCATTAGTGTGAGATAACCTCAGTACAGAAACATATGAAAGCCCAATCAATACTAAACTTCAGCACATCAAATAAAAGAGATGGTTCCATTGAACAAGAACAAAGGCCATTATAAACAGGTCCTTACAATATTAAAAAGGTCAAAGTTTCCAAAGGCCTCTCTAATCTAGGCTTTAATATAGTATTGAGCCCAAATAATCAGTACGAAAACTTTACAATTGACGGAAACAGCCTCGTGAACTTGTATGACATGCAGACCAAGCTGCCTTTCATGGCTAAATATATATATAAACAAAATCCAACCAAATTGTGAAGAGCATGGCAAAACAGGTACAAGAGCATCCCAACAAAGAGACCGGTGAACAATTTTTGCTTTGTTCATTTTTCTCCCTCCATCTCCCATTTGCTTCTCTTTTAGTTATGACTGTATCTTCAAAATGATCATGGAAACTTTCTTATGATGTCCTATGTGCTCAAACACTGCAAACAACTTTCTCTTTGAATACCATTTTGTGCAAGTACTGATATGCTGAGCCTTATGTTTGTGCATGCTCCTTAATTTGTGTTTCATTATGCTAGGCTAAATAATCTTGTTATGCATCATGATTATTAGCTCCAATGAAACAAAAAGAACAACACATCTAAACATGTAAGCAGGTCTAATATGTTGGTAAACAGGTGACCATTATAAATGAAAATAAAAACATAACATGAACCTGTTGTGGTCATAAAAACTTTGCAGATGAGTTAGGTTCACATACTTTCCAAGATTGTGTTCTTGGAGTCGTGATAGTGATAGAAAAATCCCGTCGGTGTTTATGGCAGGATCCTCCTCTTGTGGTGCGGTGTTTGCAAATTTGTGGAAATGGGAGTTTCGATTGTGTCGGCATTTGCAAATTTGAAATGCAAGGGCTAAAAGTAATAGAATCTCTACACTATTAAATGCTGAACTATGGTCAAAACCCTAGAGTACTTCACAGCAAGCTACAAGTCAGGGGGTAGGGGAATTTCTGTAAAAGGAAGGGAGAAGTGATGTCGTACGATTACCAGGTAGTCCCAACTGGGGAGGAAGGGACTTATCTCTCACACGATGTCTCCATGGGATGCCTTCATCGTGGAATGTGAAGCTTCTAATCTCTCGGCCTGCGAACTCGCTATTCGTGCTTATGAAGACCAATCGGTCAAATTTGCCAGTCATATGCCCCCTCCCCCATGCCGTGAAGTGGGCTGTGTTGGATGGTTCGGCGTCAATAAGGGCAAGCTAATGGTCTGCAACAATGGTAACTCTGCGTGGGTGGGTGAAAGGGGTGGGTGAAGGGGTGGGTGAGAGGGCCTTGGTGTATTCATTTCGCCCGTGGATTAACTTCACATTTCCCGTCTGCTGTCTATGTGTTCCGGAATAAAGTAAAAGCATCATGCAACGGTTAGAGTGCGTTTTTGTCGTATTAGAAAATACAAAAATACTTCAAAAGAGACACATGACTCACCGTTTGAATTAAAGAATACTTCACCGTACGAGATGTGCTGAGATGTTCTGAAGTCCCCTTCAAATCCAAACAGCCCCTTAAATATTATAATTATTTTTTATTAAATATGTGATATATAGATGATGAATAGAAAAAATCAACAAATTTAAAAGAATAAAATAAAATAATTTAAAAAAAAAATGTAGTGTGTAGAGATGGCAAAAGCTTTTCATCTTATAATAATGGCTCTTTATTTCTCAATCATTTGACTCTTTTACACTAAACTCTTCTAAGTTCTATCATTTTATTTTATTTTTTAGATAAAGAAAAAAACCATTCATCTTATTGTATGTATTAACTCATTATTGTTTATCTTAGTATTGGCATTGGCTTCATCAAAAGTCAATGCATCTTTAAAATTTGAATAAATGTAGATTAAATCATCTACATTGGCTTCATCAAAATGTAAAAATTTGAACTTTAAGCTATAGTAATTTTAAGTACATCTTTAAATTTGAAGATGTATTGTTCATCATCAAAAGTAATATTTTATTACTTTTGATAATAATATTTTAAAATATTTTATTATCAAAAGTCTATCATCTTTAAAATAATAATATAATATTATTATTTTAATGAATCTAATGACTAATCCAATGTAGGCTTATGGATTGGGAAGTTTTGGAATTATGGAAAACTTGTACTTTTTATCAAATTTTGAAGATGGCTTTGATAAAGCCAATTCCAATACTCACTATTCTACTTTAATTATTTTAGGCATTGCACAAGTCGATGACTAATTTTAAAGATTAGATTCTAAAAGACAATGGCAAATTAATATGAGACATAATTTTGATCATTCAAAAACTTTCTATTCCATTTCCATTAATGTGATAGCTTTTGGATCCCTTCTATGGAAAAACACCGTCTGCCCAAAAAAAGAAGAAAAATCTCTCTACTACTAGGAATGAATGAGGATGTTTTACTTGTATTCATCTCCATCCAATTTGTTCATTCATGCAAATAATCCATGACACTAACCATTTTCCAATAGTAAGCTGCATATGTACCAACTGAACTTTGCAGCTATATTCCATCTCTAAACTCCAAGAACCAATCCTCAGCTATGTTCATATAATTGTTGCAAGACTATATGTCTCGCATGCATGCTTACAAGCCATCTAAAAATTATATTTACATATCGGTGTAAAGAGCAAGACAACCTCTACACCGTAGACATGACAAGATTTGATTTATAAGAAAGTGTAATCCTTTATACTATCTTGCACGCAGAAGTACTTTTATAACATAGATGTTTGACGATGTTACAAAACGTGAACATGATAATTTGACCTTGGGAGATTCAAAATTGCAGCTGAAGATGGGGGGAACCCGGCCAAGAAAGTGGGGCAGACAGAATGTACAATGCCTACCACCTTCCCTTATTAACATCTATATCTATTTTAACAGTTCAAATTTAAATTAAGGACAACAGAACAGTACAGCCTTCACAACTCTTTTCAGGGATGTTTGTCTGAATCATCCGTGTAGGATTAAGCTGCAGGTTCTTGTTATCAACTTCATGTCTCACATCCTCTTAAAAAATTTACCACCTTTTTTTCCCATGCCGATGCCCGCAAGACTCGATGGAAGAAGAGACTTCGTATCTGGCCTCCATTTAAACTCTTTAAAAACAGAAAACAAGGTTGAGAGTGAAGGGGAGATTTCACTATCCTTTATATTCTTACAGGAGACAACTCTAAGACTTTGTAGCTCCTTCCAGGAAAGAATTACAGAGGCCAGACCTTCGGTAGTTAGCAATGAGCATCCTTCTAAAGATAGCAACTCTACCCTCCTGCTAGAAAAGCAAGATCCATTAATCTTCCTATCAAAGAAAATTTCTATGCACATATTCAAATCCTAAATATGGTATCTTTGAAGTCATCAGAATAAATTTTGGGCCATAATCATTCTCTACATAACTAAAACATATTGAAAGAAACATTATTCGATAGATGACATTATGAACATAATTATTCCTATTTCCAGTTGAGCCCATAGCCGTAAGTTGGTAGCATTAACCCACCTATCATCATTGCCTAGTGTGATCAGCATGGTATGCAATATGCATAAAAGTAAAACACATGGATCCCATTTAGACAACATTTCAACCTGATTCATGTATATCAACCACACACAACGATTAAGTATTAATACACAAATGAATCTAAGAATTTCAGTCTGATTCATGTATATCAAGTTATCAACCATACACGAGTAGAAAATGCGATGAATTCATTTGCCAGAGTAAAAGAACGATTACCTGCAAGTACTAGCCAAGCTGAACATGTCATTATCCAAGCCCCAACAGTCTTGAAAAACGATCTCCCTGACAGCCCCACACACCATAAAAAGAGCTCGCAGGCTTTTCTTATCCCGTAACTGGCACTTCTGTAAATGTAACCGTTCGAGAGCCGGGCAACAAACCAAGTAATCGTCTGGCCCCGGACTCGGATCAATCCCTTTACACGATTGAAACCTCAAAGTCTTCAAATTCTCACAGTACGAAAGCCCCGCCAACCATCCACTATCCATCCTATGATCACAAATAGTCAATTCTTCCAACATTTGGCAAGACTGCCCGATCGCCTTAATTCCATCAAAACTCCCCTCACACCCATGAAGCTCGAGCTTCACCAACCTCTTACACCCTTGTGCCATTATCGTTAACCCAATATCCGAAACCGCGGAACTATAAAACCCATCCACTTTCCCGACCAACCTCAACACTTGCAAATTCGTGCACGCCGCAATACCGCGCAACACATCGTCATTACACTTATGCAACTCCAACTCTTGGAGTGTCGAGCACTCCTCAGCTACATTCAACAGCCCCAATTCACTTGTGCCAATTACCGAAAGCTTTCGCAAATTGGGACAATTACTCGCCAACAGTTTTAGCCCCCTATCAATAAGCTTTGCAGGCAACAGACAGTCTTCACATAACTTCCATTTCTTTGAAAACCAGGATTCGACATGCACCGAAACAACTCTGTGGCTCAGCAAAATCGCGGAATTTTGGGGCGTAACCAGACACCCCGGAACCAAATCCACACGAGTGAGATTAGGGAACCGAAACACCAACCGACCCGACTCGAGAAACTGCCAATCTAAGAGCTTCACGGAGCGGAAAAGTCGACCTTGGAGGTTTAGCCAGCGCTTGCAAACGAGGGAGTTGGAGTTACGCTGGGAATCAGGGAGTTTGGAGAGGATTTTAAGGAGAAGGGGGTCGGGTAGGGAGAGAGTAGGGTCGGAATTGGGCAAAGTGGGGGTTAGGGTCTTGGGGATGTTGGGTGACTTGGTGGCGGGGGAAGAAAGGGACTGGAGCTGCATGGTCAAGACCACATGCTTGAGAGGCTTCTTGGCGTTCTTGACCCAGAGTTTCGACCAGCTTGGGAACCTCTTCTTCACGGTTGGCGGGCTAGGGACTTCAGGTATTTCCGCCGAGAACGGCATCGTTCCTTTCAGATTTTGAACTCTATATCTCCGTCTTTCAGATTTTGAAATCTACATCCCCCAGCTCTCTCTCTCTCTCTCTCTTAAAACCTTCTCACAGCAACAATTATCTTACACACTCTCGTTCTTGCTTGACTTGCTTCTGTTCTCTGCTTCCGAATCTCTCTCACTTTATCTCTCGTGTTTCCTTTTACAGACGAAGATTTCTCACTCTTGATTTCTCCTCTCTCTCGGGAAACTCGTTTCTTCTAAAGTTCTAACAAAGGATTTTCCGCAGTCCGAAGGTCTCTCTCTGTGTGTTGCGAAGACGTTTAACGGAATGCTATGGGATTTGAATTCTTCTCTCCCAATCATTCTCACTTTCTTTCTTTTTGTTTTGTGTTTTTTCGTTTTTATTATCTCTGAATTTGAATTTTGGAGGTTATTCGTTTGCACGGCACGCTGTTTTCAAATTAAAGACCGGCGGATTTGTATTCTGCATTTTATCGAGGGAAATGCTTTATTTATCAACACATTTTATAAAAGTTTATAAATTGATATTGTATTATATATTATAAGTTAGATTATGTTTTTTTATTTTAAATTATGTTTTTTGAAATTAATAAATATTACGCCACTACGTATACTTTATTTTATAAGATTTTTTTGTTTGTCATATATTACATGAGTGAAACAAGATTATTTAAGCTATTTAGTAGAAATAGTGTTATATATATATATATACAATTTTATGCACAATATTATACATATTGAATATCTACTCAATTTTATCAATTTCTTAATTAGAATTATGAATTTTAAAATTTTCAATATTTCAATAATTATCATATGATCACATATAATCATGTGGATAAAATTGTAAATATAAATAACACTTTCCAATAAAAATTACTAGTAAGTGCATGAAAAGTTTGTATTTCTATCATCCTCCGGTTCATAATCTTTAAGACCAAACCAAATTAACGTATTAGGTAAGAATTCTTTTCGTGTAAAATGATAGTTTTTTTTTTTTTTTGAAAGAGCCTAAGGTCATATGTTTAAGAGTGACCTTCTCCTAAATTTTATTAAAAAATCTTCACTTATAGTAGAGGAAAACTATAGTAACAAATCAGGACACTTGCAAGAAGCCATCCCAAACAAAACCAGCCAACAAAAGTCAAAACACAAAACCAGAAAGCACAAAGAAAACAATAAGCTATACTTCAAGAAACAAAGTAAACAAGCCGAGAAAACTTGATAAAGCCATTAGACACGAACGTAAAATGATAGATATAATATACTTTTTACAACTTTTACTACGACTATATTTTAAATGAGGGGTATTTTTATAAATTAACTTATAAGAGTGACATCTTTTATATAAATATTCTCATTTTAAAACATGGTTGTATAAAAGATTCTAAAAAATATTGTACGTTGTATCATTACTCTTCCTCCATTGTCTCTCCCTTTTCCTCACAAGCTCAAAGACCATGTTTATTTATTTTTTTTCTTTATTTTTCTTTTAGGTCGGAACAAAGTTTTGATTTATCAAAATTTTGCCATTAAAAGATGACATGCATATCACCAAATTCAGAGATTACCGATTTCAAGACCCACCAAGAATAAAGTCCTATGTGTTTCATTTTTCATTTTGTTGAGATTTTCTCCCATTTCTCTTTTATTATTGATATTACCGTTAATGATCCAAAAAAGGAAAAAAAAAAAAAAAAAACCCACCACCCATTGATATTGGTCGTGTGGGATATCCGTAATGCACGCGGGCAACATTTTCTTTCTTTAATATGTTCACGGGGTCCCATCAAAATGACCGTTAGAGAGCCGTTTCGTGATTCAAATTTAAATTCCCTTACAAGTGGGGACAGAGGGTACCATTGGTAATGCGATGCATGATAAACAATTGAGAATTGAATTGCTATTATGTAACTCGTTATATATTAGCTCTCTATTGATGTGACATAAAAAAATAAAAAATAAATATTTAAAATAAAATGACATTCAAAAATATAAAAAAAGATATACTGAAATCTTAAATTCTCCTATTTGTGTTTTTAATAAACCACGTGACACTATATAATAATAGTACGTCAATGAAACAAAATGAACGGTATAATTGGGACAGCATAGTAGCATTTATCTAAACAATTCACACAATCATTCCCTAAGTGTTATTAAGGGATTAAGTAAATGATAAGTATTTTTTAATTATTAAATTAAATTTATCTAAATTAATTTATATGCTAGAATTTCACCACCAAGAAACTTTTGTAAAATGATGATCATGCGTGCATGCAGCTCACTAGCTTGCAACAATCTACAATGCGCTCTAAAATTTTTGGATCCAAAAAAAACAAAAGAAAAAAGTTTGGTGTTGGAATTTGTTGTGAAGGATGGGGCATCCTTCTTGGAATTCCAATGGCATCACACTTCTTAATTGGCCTTCATTGGAAACTTCAAATTTATTTGTTTTTTAATAATGCTAGTTAGCCCATCATTCTGTATTTCATTTTTTTTTAAATAGTTAAAAATGTTACCGTTAGTATATTTGTGTGTTTTTTCCTTTGACATTTAAAAAAATAAAAATAAAAAACACACAAAAAATCAATTTGAACGAGTGGTAATTTAAGAGGGCAAAATGATAATACTGAGCACTAGTTTTTTTCAATTTGTATGAACAACTTTCACGTTAAATTATTGCAACACTACGAGAAACGCGGGTTGTATAAAGTAGTAATGGTAAAAAAATAATCACTTAACTTGTATGACGTGATCCGTTACTATTAGTAGATAGTTATTATTATGTACGGTTTATAGTCATCCACAGTGTAATCATGAGTAATGTTAAATATAATTTTAAGATATGTAAGTCTCGTTCACTCGTTTAATCTCATTTGAGAGTCTAATCTCTTTGTACTGCTTTTTTATCAAAGAAACAAAAAAAGAAAGAAGGAAAGAAAGGATCGATTTAGGCTAATTCCCTTCCATTGCATGGCTGAGTTAGCTGGTACTAGGAATAACAATGTAATGAGATTTCTCCCCACTTTCATGAGCCCACTAGGCTTCGACTCGATACCCAGCCCAGGGCCCAAAACTTGCCCATAAGGTAAGCCATCTACAAGGAAAAATAAATAATGATGGCTGATGGGATGGACAAACTTGACATTGCTCAATCATGCTTCGACTATGGAAAATTGTACAGGGAAGAACGGGGAAGAGGGAGAACTCTTGATCATTTGACATGGGGACATCGACAGACTACTAATGAAATAATGAGGTACGCTGTATTAATGACAGCACTATTCGAGCTACATGCCACATTAATGATGTCGTCATAGAAGCACGCTATGTTAAAGGACTCAGATAAAAATGAACAGTACAAATGACATGGACTCAAAAGGGGTAGACACAATTTGTCTCCCTCAGACTTCTGGTGTAAATAGCAACTCTTAGGTACTAGAAACTCTTTTTGATCCTTAGACTCTTTCACTTATTTACAAACTTTCGAGATACTTTATTGATTTTGGCATCAAGAGATTCTTCGGCTCCAAGACCGTTCTCTCCTAACTGCTTTTTCCTCTACTTTTGCAGGCCCAATTTGAAAGACCTGATTTACTAGAATATGGCTTAAAGACGTACGAAACACGACGTTAACAAATAAAATAATTTTTTTATGTAGATTCTTTTATTTATTTATTTTAATATTTATTTTAATAAAATACGTAAAATTTATATATTTAAAAAGTGTAAATATCATCTATGTTTTAATTAATGTCCTAATTGCAAGTAAACTTCAGGTCCCAGAATGCTTTATTCTGTTCCGTTTCAGCCTTTAGGACTTTGGATGTTATGAAGTCTGGTGGGTAACTGATCTGAAAGTCTTACAAAGAGGGAGGTTGGGACGTCTTTTTGTGCATCAAAAGTCAAAAAAATTTCTCCCCTTTTTAGGTAGTGCGATAAGGTTTTCCTTTCAGCATGCATGCTCCTCTGCTCTACCTTTCTTAAAGTTGACGAAGATCGTTCATTCAATCACGATTGACGTAAATCTCCTCCTAAATATTTTTGGAAAATTTTATTTTCAAAGAATATTTATTACGATTAATGCGAGTTTGAGGTGTGCATTGTGCAACTTAACATATTCATTTAATAAAAAAAAGATATATATCATTAAAAATTAATTTTTTTAATATGAATTTTAAATTTATCTATTTCTAAAAAAATAAAATCTACATGGCTTACACGTCCTAATACTATAAATATCTATTAAAAAAATAATAATACTGCAAATATCATTTATCTTATTATTATACATTAAATATGTTGCTTTATTTTTTAAAATTAGAATAATAATAAATTTTATTATAAATAATGTGTTTGCATGCCTAATTTATAAATATCATGATCCATATTTCAAAAAGTAATGATACACATACAATCATTCTAACAATTCTTTATACAATCATGTTTTAAAATGAAAGTATTTTTATAAAATAATGAAACTTTTATAAGTTATTTTATCAAAATATCTCTTATTTAAAATATGGTTGTATAAGAAGCTGTAAAAAAGATCGCATGTATATCATTTTCCTATTTTTCAAATATCAAGCCAGATTACAACCGATGATATCTTAGTTTGAATAGTCTAAGATGAATGTTTATAGCATATAAGTTGATGTCAGCACACAAGTTATTAGTAAGTTTATGAATATATTATACTACTTCACTATTACTAAGTTTATGATATCTTTAGGCCTCGTTTGTTTTTACAGCTTATCTCATCTCAAAATTTTTAAATTTTTATACAAAATAAAATAAAAAATTTAATTTTTTAAAATCTCAATATAAAAATATATATTTTAATAATATTTTATTTAAATTTTAGTTTTAATTTAAACTTATTTCATCTCATCTATAAAAACAAACGAAACCAAATTACTTCTCTATTATGAATATATATATATTTCCGTACTCTTAATCTTGGATTGTCATGGGCCGCTCTTATGGACAATTATTATGAAAGAGATATCCATGATTTCTTTTTTTCTTTTTCAAATTTGGGACAAAAGCGTTATGATGGTTGAGTATATTATACATTTTTCTTTTCTTTGATTGTGCGTACATGATGTCTTGCAATGCTAACAAATTATTATTTTTATTTATTTTTTGATGGTCTATTTTTGTGACAATATAGTAAGTACAAAGATGAAATTTTGAATTCAAATTGACGATTTCTGTAAAAATATTCTTTAAATTATTGTCCAAACTAAAGAGGTTTAAGGGAAAGAGAAAAAGTTTAGCACAAAGTATCAATGCTTTAGAAGAAAAACCCTAGCGCCACCCTCCCCCTCCGCCTCTCCCCCCCCCCCTCTTGTAAAAAACTAAGGGTTCTAGATCTGATTTTTGTTAGAGGAGGAGGAGGTATTGGCTTCCTCCCCCTCATTCCTTCATTCACCTATATTGTCTATCAAGGTTTCTTTCACTTAGTTTTATTTTTATTTCTTTAAGGTCGAAAAATATAAATCTATAGCTTTCTGGCAACTATTGAGAAACATGCATGACACAAGCAGATTCAAAGGTCGATAATAGTTTGGAGGAAAGTCGTGGTTTTTAAAAAATCACCACTTGTGGTTCTCACGCACTGTCCACATTTGTGCATGGTCCTCACGTGCCACCCCTTCCGGCAACTCTTCCCGACACACTCGTCAAATTGCCAGACTTGCCACCATCAAACCTTTTAAATCTGACCTTTGTGGATGAAAATAGACAATTGTGTTGCCTTCACAGGCTGTCACAAATTTTGAAGTTTACTAGAATTGGTCCAAACTGTAATCAATAATTTTTTGCATCTATCTTACTGCTTTCCTTTTTTGTTTCTTTATTGTTAATTAAAATAAAAAAAGAATTCGTCTCTCGGATGTTTATCTGTAAAGGTTGAGTCATCTTTTTCTATGAAGAGTGATATTGAGTCTCTGTTTAGGTAGAGAGCGTTGTCTTTTGGATATTTGTTTGTAGAGAGTATCAATAATATTGAAGACCAGACCAGTCACAAAAGGAAATAGTATATTGGTGTAGCTCCAAATGCATTATTTTGGTTTATGATGTCATATTTGATATGGAGACATCATAGAATGTATCCGCTCATAGATGTAAAATGAATGATGACAATTTTCTTTTAAAAAAAAAGTGAAAGAGAGATAGATGCGTAAAATATACTCGCATACATATTTTGAATAAAACTAAATAATCAATAAATATTGAAAGATTCACTTTACGTATTTATCTTTGATATGTTTTTAGATGTTCAAGTTGGAATCTTTGATCCGAAAATCTCAATGTAATGTTCCCTTGTTTCTTGCTTTTGTTGTGGGGTCTTTATGGGTGCAAATAAGGACTTTTACCCAAAGCAAAAAGGGAATACCACGGCAGTATTAGGGGACAAGCAAGAGCAGGCCACAGAGCACCGAAGTTGGCTGCCTTTTCTCACACAAATGGACAAAGCTAGCCGAATATTTTTTATTCTACCGTTTCCGCAATTATATATGAGCAAAATATCATACAATGATCATTTTCAGCCATACAATTAGATCACTTCAAAACCATACAACAAAGCTGCTCAAAGCCTCAAACTCTGTTCTTTCTATGACAAGACTTGATTTGTAAGAGATTTAAATTTTAAATTTATCTTATAAATTAAGTATTACCGTGTGAACGATATAAAATATGTACTTTATACATCAACTTACAAATATATATATTTTTATTTAATTACCTTAAATTAATATTTACCCACAATTTCTGTCTAGTAAACCTATGTCATCTCGAGGATAATGTGCAATTTTGGGGTCAATGCAAATTGTATAGAAAATTGTTTTAGCTATAAATGAATTTTATAAGAATAAAATCATAAATTAATATTATATATTATATTATAAAATAAATAATATAAAACTAATTTATTTCATACGTTCATTTTTTATGGATTTTTTTTTTTTAATCCACAGAAAAGGACATGACAGATTGACAAGCTTTGATATAATCCCCACGAAAGAAAAAGAAATTCATCAACCTTTGAGACGAACAAAGTTA
>QEOT01122263.1:0-16711 GCA_003123785.1 Pterocarya stenoptera | reverse complement strand
TTTTTTTTTTTCTTAAGCTTATGGATGATGGATCTGTTTGGATTACCTGTTAGATTTCACATAAGCAACAAGATGCAATTTATGATTGTTACCAAAAGTTTAATTGTGTAGGATGGCACACTAATACTTGTCTGGGTTTTCTTCTTGATTCATTTTTGGGTTTTCTCATAATGTCAACTAATTGGATTTAAATGTTTATTTGGCTCAGGCTTTTTGACATACAGCTTCGATTCAACTCGAATAACAAAACACGACGATAGGAACATTATTCATCTAACTCTTTAATTTATTATTTCAAAAAATAAGAATTGATATAATAATTTATTATAAATCAGCATTGTAAGATAAAAGTAGAATGCAATCTATATATATATATTTTAAATTATGATCGAAATGAAGGTACATGTTTGTAAATTCACCCAATGAATAAAGAGTCGTGATTGCTAGACGTGCTGTCCAGTACAAATTTTTTTATTTTTATTCTTTTTTTTTCATATTTTTTAAACATATTTAACTATTTTAAAAAAATATATTAATACATTAAAAATTATTTTCTTAATCATTAAGTAAGAAATTTTTTTTAAAAAAAATGATACAAATTCTAATGACATACTAGCATTTTCTATAATAATTTACTCCCAAGCATGTGAAAAACAATCACGGGCTCAAGTGGTATAGCCCTCCTCGTGATTGGTGTGGGGGCCATCATACTTATCTTTCCTGCTAAGCAAAGGCGACCCTTTTCAAGCGGTGGACCTGTTGCGGCAAAATGATGGTTTTCATTTGTAATAATTCAGCCAATCCATATAAGTAAATGCGAACACGGCCAGTTAAGATAAACGGATGAGACGAACACCGCCGGTCAAGATAAACAGATCTTTATCTATGTAAATAATGGGTCATATCATGTCACTTACTTAGCATTAATTAAAAATTGATCAACACAATAACAATAACATGATGCATTTTAACTCTTTTCACGTAAATAGATTAACAAATCTACATAATTCATTTGACTTGATTAATATAATTTCACATAAAAATTAAAATTTATATTTATTAGTAATCATAATATCTAAAATAATAATAAAACTACTTACTAATAAAAAATATCAATATTTCTCAAATTTTAACTTATAATAAAATTAATATTACAAATCCAATAATAACAAATATGAGCATATGTTCAAAATAACAATCCTAACAATAAAAACATAAGCATATTGATAAATATCAATATTACAATCCAACAATAATAAAATTATAATTTTTGAATGAAATTTAAACTGGTTCTTGTGGGTTGATTTTGGATTAATCGGACGTTATTGATCTATTTATTAATCGTGTTATAACGAGTCAACACATTTTGACCTGAGGTTATTTATATCAAATTCAAATTTGCTAATTTTGTATCATGTTTATATTGAATTTACGGTTCTTTTTGGCAAAAATAATTTTTATGAGTATATGCCATTTAAACACTAAAAAATGTTGATGTTAGTGTTAAGATTTAAGAGGATTAAAATAGGGTTCGTTCTATCTTATGGGGAGCATCTAAATAAGTCCCAATGCTAGACTTTGGCATTGCATACTCATTATAGGGGTCATCTAATTTCCTCCTTTCTCTTGCGGATGAAATAAACGGCCAAGATCATCAAATGTGCATTGCAACTATATCTTAAATGTTTAAATTTATGCTATTTATAAGTATGATATATACAAACGGTAGAACCTATTATATTCATACAAAATAAATAGTATAAACAAATACATCATGACTTTTATTTTTATAAAGTAATTATAAATACATCATTACACTTTATTTTTATGGACTTTTTACCACACTGCTGGCCTCCACCGTAGAACCAAATGATCCATCCACCAAAACATGCTCATATACATCATGCCATATGCCATAATGTTGTGTCACGTGATCACCATAGCCAATTTCATCCTTCACATCTAAAATCCGGTCCTTTTTTACACAGCTTATTTGAAAAAAACACAAAAACAAGTTAAAAAATAAGAGAAAATTGTACTAAAAAGTAAGAACATACTTCGCATGAATCAATCTTTTCGCTTATATATTAATATTTGTCACATCAATACAATTACAAATATCTCAATTAGCAAATCAATACTCTCACTACTGATTCTTACTACTCGATATTATTGTTAGAATATTTTATTTTTTACTTAGTAATTAAGGAAATATTTTTTAATAATATTGTAAATTTTTTATTTTTTAAAAAATATTAAAAAATACATATAAAAAAAATAACAAAAAAAAAATCAATTATACTTAACGGTAGAGCTAGGACTGGCAGATGTAACACCTTCCATTTACACATTCTAAAATCTTAAAATCTTATCTAGATTACTTAAACAAAAAGTCCATGTAATTCCAATAAAATAATGCAAGTATAAATTTTAAATAGATAAATTTTATATAAATTTTTCGTATATTGTAAGATTCATTAATAAAAAATAATTTTTTTAAATAAAACCAATTTTTTATAACAAGTTATATAAAATTTACTTATTTAAAACACGTACAAATAATTTATTATCCCAGTATTCATCCATGCTATCGTGGAAGCACGGAAGACCCGGAAAATACAGTGCCGAGAATCGCCGAGTGAAATTATAATGGGAGCAGCTCGTACAAGTACCACACCTATACAGCTGGCATTCCAACCACACGAGGTGGGGTAACGGTCCGAACAGCCAGCTGTATCCCCACTGGAAAAAGAATAAGGAAGCACTATAAATAACATTTAATAATATATTTTATAATAATATTTTAAGATTGTAAGATGAAGTTATTTTTATAAATTATTTTAGACAAATACTATTTATTCGTAATGTAAAGTCTTGTGAAAAAATAATGTTATTGTTTATTTCTGTTCTTCTAAAATTATTCTGTCTCGGATTGGACACGACGGTCTCTGTTGTTCGTTTGATAACGAATAATTTCTACAAATCCGAAACAAAAAAAGCCATGCTGCAAACCGATGTACTTGCACCTGCTAGATTACAGAACAAACCGATGGAAGATGGAGTTCACGTGTGGATTCTAGAGAGAGAACCGGAAAATGCGACCTATAAATCGGCGAGTTTTCGGTGTGAGCGAGATTTCGGGGACCGTTTTCCCAGCTCTTGCAAGTTGCGGAGGCTTCGGATCGCCCAGACATCGCCTTTTTGGAGCTCAATATATCGCTCGACATCGTTAATCTCGGTCGGTTGATCTACGAGGAAATCGAAACAAACGCATCAAGGTAAAACGGCGACATTGTGATAAACGTTAAAACGCATTCGATTAAAAAACACACGCACGAACAAATACAGAACAATTACAATAATTTATTTAAAAATAATAATAATAATAAATCAGAATCTGCATTTTATACCAATGTGCTTCGCCGGTCGCTTAAATCCATTGAACTGAGCCAAATCTGAAATAAATAAAGCGAAAACCAACGACGACAATCAAATAAACAGAAACAATGGGGAGGGGGCGTTGATAGTGAGTAGGACGAAGACGTACCAGACTGAGAGGGACTGTGGGAGCAGAGGTATAGAATGAGGAAGCAGAGGAGGGTGAGGAGGGGGATGACGTGGACGAACTTCTCGGGCCTCGGAGGCTGCGGCGACGACAACGACAGACGGCGAGGCTTCAGTGCTTTGTACTCCTCGTCGTCGTCACCGCCGCGGCGCTTTGGATCTTCGACAATGAGGGTATCGTCCTTGGCTCCACCATGGCCATGGAGCTTCGTGACAGGCGAGCCCAGAGACTGTCTATGCATCGCAGAGAGAGGGAGAGAGAGAGACCGAGACGTTGCTCAGTCAAGGTTCTTGTGTTCAAGATTTTTTATTAAAAATAGGACTTTTTTCTTCTTCTTTTTTCTTTTGGTTGCCGTTGCTTTCAATTCACCTGTCTGTACTCTGTAAAAGAGACGGAGATAAAGAGAGGAAAGGAATACGGGTGGGTGGGGGACTGTTGATTTGGAACCCTCTCTCCTTGGGACCATTTTCTCTCCTTTTTTCTTTATTATTATTTATTTTTTAATCTGTCCAGTTTCTTTTTGTGTATATTTGCTAAGTGCATCATTTCATTTGTCCAGCGGTAAAATGGAAAGAATCTTAATTAATAATAATGCGAGGAAAAATTAAAATTTTATTTCGTGTAGTGTAAAAGTTGTGATTGGTTGACAATTTTTATTTTAGATTACTATAAATAGAGAACGTACCAAACAAAATTATAAAAATATCAAAATCAATATTTGGTTGTGGGCAGACTTTATAACCAGGTGTAGAAAGTCTGGATCAGAAATTATTCCAACCGGATAACAAAGTGAGAGATGAAATTTTCCTTCATTTACTTTGATCAAAATCATAAAATCACCAAGTTTTCGGGACCATGAAAATAATAAAATATCATTTTTTTGGTACAAAAATAATTTCTACCGATTTAAAGGATACAAGTCTCCTACATTCGCTTTAAAACAAATAGATAAATATAAGATCAAGGTTGAGCACCGACCAAGTCATAGTCGGTATGCCTATTCTCTGAATTCG
Source organism: Pterocarya stenoptera (assembly GCA_003123785.1). Classification (NCBI taxonomy): domain Eukaryota; kingdom Viridiplantae; phylum Streptophyta; class Magnoliopsida; order Fagales; family Juglandaceae; genus Pterocarya; species Pterocarya stenoptera. The sequence continues at coordinate 12,133 of QEOT01122263.1, read as the reverse complement.
ACTCCAACTCCGACCTCCGACTCTGATTTTAAAATACTCATCCTCCGCTCAAACTCCGACTTATCAGAACGAAATTAGATTTTGGACTTTTTTTTTTTAGTTTTTTTTTTTACTGTTTTCAACTTCATATTTGGCACACTTTTAAAAAAATAATTTTTTGTATGAAATTTTAAATTTATTTTTTTCCAAAAATAACAATCTAAAGTAAATATTCACTTTTGCTTTAATTTTACTAAAAATATAACAAAAAATAAAACTAAATAAAAACAAGTACCAAACATGCTTAAAAAAAAAAAACAACTAACCACTACAATAAACATCCACTCCCATCATCCATGGACCATCATCCACATCCAACTAATCACTACAATAAACATCCACACCCATCATCCATCAACCACATCCAAAATCATCCACACCGATCATCCACATCAATCTTAATAATATTTTCTTACAACGATTATAACAAACATTTTCTAAGTTTCAATTTTGACAAAAAGAGAAACCCAACATTTTCTAGGTGCTAACCAAATTAAATGTTCCGTGCCACACTCTTATTCCAACTTTTCAGTTGTGCCTAAAAAAAAAAATGAAAAAAAATTAGTTAGAAAAATATCTTTAGACCTACATAATATATCAATATAGAAAAATCATAAGTATGCATAAGTAATAGGAGGTCTTAAGTTTTTATCCCAAATCAGTAACAAGTACACATTGGATCAATTGTCTCCCACTACTGGAAGATCATGAAGTGGTGGAAAACCCTTACTACTAATTTTGCATGATCCTTCAGTTGCTAGTAGTCTTCTACAAAGAAGCTAGCTAGCTAGGAAACAAAAAGGACAAGGAAATAATGGTTATAAAAAAAAAATAAGGAAAAAAAACTGAGACAATATTAATATATGATTTACAATCACTAAAGAGTTCCGCTTCTAAGCGGTCTGACCGATATGTGCATATAACAGCCTTCCTTTCATCTGCTGCCACGTCAAAGACTTCACCAAACCAACAATAGACTCATTCACACGGTATAACTCTCAAAATAGAAAATAAATATAACAAGATCAGTTCGACCACCCTCAGTATCTACTCCTCCGCTGCCATCCTCCACGCTGTGAGTTTCATACTCCATGATAGAACCCACAATAACCCCTTCACATCAATCTCAAATCTGGAAGCCATTGCGCGCACACACATAAATTGAGAGAAAGATCAGTGCACTACGTTTAGCCTCTGTTAACCCACCCAGCAATAACCACCATCATAGTAGCCCANAAAAAAAAAAAAAAAAGATCGTTGCACCATGAGATAAAAATAGCCCAAAAGCCATGTCCCAACCACCCAACAAACCTCTGTTTTTGCTCTTAAAAAACATAGCACAATTTATTCCCATGCACGACAATCCTGCAAGCTTCCTCCGCCACAACGCCACCGCTACCTACAACCCACGGGAAACCAGCAACCCCACCGCAAGCTTCCTTTCTTCTATTTTTTCATACCAAAAAAAAAAAAGGAAGAAAAAAAGAAAAAAGAAGAAGAACAATGGTGAGCACCCTATGAAAACCACACCAAAGGATTCCCACGCACCACAGATTTCACGCACATGAAGCCAAAAAAAAATGCTCAACTCAGATCTGCACGTCGCTCTCTCTAGCTCTCCCTAAAATCAAGAAGTTAGAGGGTGAATGCGTGAGAATCTGAGAGAAATTGAAGGTGGAGACAGAAACAAAAAGATGATTTTTTGAGAGAAATTTAGCACGAACAGACATAGGAGGAGAGATTTGAGAATCTTTGAAGGTAGAGAGAGAGAAGTTTGAAGAAGGAATTAAAAGGCTGGAGCAGTTTCCGTCTCTCTTTCTCTCGTATGTTCTTCTTTGGTGAGAGTCTGTTGTTGTGCATCCACATGATAATTGTGGTGCAAAGCTACGTGTCACTTAATTATTAGTGGGCTGTTAATTGGGAGTGGATGGATGGACCGGTTCCAAGGTTTTCTCATCACTAAAACAGCCCACATACCTACACAAATTGGACCTACTGAAATCATACAAAAAAGTTGACCTACACAAATTCGACCTACTGAAATTATACAAAAAAAAGTTTTGACAAAATACAGTTAAACAGTCCCAAAAGCACAATACAGACTGTTTTACAATCACTAAAATAGCCCACTTGTTCACAAACTGGACACAAAATGGACCTATTGAAATACGATAGCCATCCATCATGACGAGGGGCCCATAGATGAGACTGACATCAAACCCCTTTATTTATGTTGGAGATTGACAAATGAATTAGGGCTGTTTATATTGAGAGGAGAGTTGAGATGATTTATAAATAGTAAAATAAGATATTTTATGAATATTATTTTTTAATATTATTATTATTTTAAGATTTGAAAAAGTTAAATTATTTATTATATTTTGGGTAGGAATTTGAGAAAGTTGTTTTGGGATTTGAAAAAATAAGATTGTTTGGTGTGAAAAATTGAGAAGATTATTTTGGGATTTGAAAAAGTAAGATTGTTTATTATATTTTGGTGTAGAAATTTTGGAAGATTTTTTTTAGATTTGAAAAAAAGAAAATATTATTATATTTTGTGTAAGAATTTAAAAAAATTGTAATGATGAAAATGAGATGAGTTGAGATGGATTAAAGAGAATTTTGAAAGTAAACAGCCCCTACTTAAGGTGTAAGCAAGAAAATACCTTAAATTTCAAGGGAAACAAAAAGTTAAAAGAAAAAAGTACCAAAGCACCTAAAAGTTATCCACCAACCATCCATAATTCTGGATGTTTACAAAGATTCTACCAGTTTCCTATATTCTCATTAATTATAAACTATAGAAAAGTACAAAACAACAAGGCCTCCTTGTTTTATTATCTAAAGGTTAAAGATAATTGTGAAGAACACAGATTTACCAATACAGCCCCACTCCAGCTCATACAACCCCACTCCAGCTCAAAAACAGTCCCATGCCCGCTCAAATTTACACACAAACAACACTACATGATACTTGAAGAAAAAATCCAAAAACAAACAATCAATTAAGGTCACGAGAAAAGAAAATAGATCATAGAGAGTTATATATGGATAGTAACTCAAACCTTAATTTGTCAAATTGTCAATCATCTTCACGAAGTAAGCTGGATAGTAACTAAAACAACCCCACATGTTCAGGTTAGTCGTTCAAAACATCCCCACAAAAACCATCCCAAAAACACAAACTGGACCTATATTTCCAAAAAACCCCAAATATAAATAAATCATACCAACATTCCCAAAAAAGTTACACAGTTCAAACTAAATTAAATTTAAATCATACAAACACGTACAAAATTATGACTAAATAAAAGAAAAGAAAAGAAAAAATATCATTAATCATATATTTGAAAAAAATATGTTTTCATCTTAAACAGAAAGAAAATCAGACCCAACAACATCATGAAGCTCCTCTCTCCCCGGTATTTTCTGTTTAACATGAGTTCAGGGTCTGATTTTTTTTAATATGTTTAAAATGACCAATCTTATGATTATGCAATCTCCAAATTTAGACCATAAATAAATTAATAATCTTCCAAGAAAACATAGATTAATGTGAGAGAGAGGATTCCGAAAGAGAAAATACCGGAGAGAGGGTGTTAGGGAATTCGGTCTAGTCTCTAAACACTATGTTCTTCTCTTCTTGATTCTCCTTGTGATGGCCGAAATGGCTAGCTCTCTTGCTTGGCCTTGGACAACACGTGGCAATGATGGTTCTCTAGGTTAATGGAGATATGGTGTTTAGTGATGGAATAATAAATGATGGTGATGAAAAGGGTGATTTAATTGATTAACTCAACAATGGAGTAAGGAGGCACGGCTTGTGCTTGTTCTTTGAGGATGGGCCGAAAAGATGAGGCTTGGGTTGGATGAGTGAAGTGAGGTTAGGATTTCGGATGATGGGGCAACTAGGGTTGCCGTGGTTTAGGGTAATGGATTAGGTTGGCGAAATTTGGGGTTTAGATAGGGTTGGACGGTTTGGAGATGAATAAGGAAAGATTCCTAAGTGGTAGGAATCTTTTTAGAAATGATGGGGATTCGATTTTGGCTAATATGGAAGGTCTTGGTTTGATTTTAGATATTTTAGGAAATGAGTAATTTAAGGAATTGAAGATGGGATGACAATTCCTTAAAATCAAGGGATTGGATTTGGATGAAGTCAAGGGTTCCTAAAATGTAGGAATTACCTTATTGGGACTTGAGGGTTTCGGCTAGGGTTATGGAGGATGGAGGAAGGGTAAATTTGGGAGGTGGCTGAATATGGAAAGTAAGACAAACACAATGGTGGCCGAAATATGGTGTATAAGAAGATTGAATGGATGCAAGGGAATAGATAAAGACAATGGAAAGTATGAACATCAAGAACTTGAATGAACACAAAGATAAACAATTCAACTTTAATTCACGAGTTGCACAAAGATGAAAGTAAACCTCATATATTGATAAAATGAATCACACATATTCACAAATTGCAAGATGTGATTCTCTTTTAAGAGATTCACGAATTGCACCCCAAAGAGCCCAAGTGCATAAGCACCGAAATAAGTGATCTCAAGAACAATAGCCGTCCTCTAGGAAAATTGTCAAAATATGTAAGTTAAATGACTAAAGGTCCTATTTATAGAGATTAAAAAGTGAAAACCTCCAAAGGTCCCTTAGAAAATATTAAAATCAAAATAAAAGAAAAGCAATAACATAGTCTTGCAATGGCCATGGTGGCTCGTGGCTTGCATTGGCCCATGGATGGGCTAGTGTGGTTCATGACCCACAGTTGAGTTGGTGTAACACCCCGTTCCCAAAGGATAGGGATATTACTATCATTCATAACATAATGCCCGGCAAAGAGATTCAGAGTCTGAATTACCTCATTTATTAACAAAAACTCAAAGAAACCGAAATGAACATAGTTTGTTTCGAGACTGAACGAAATGAAAGAACATGAATTTAATTCTATGAATGTCATAAAAGAATTTAATTCTCGTGTGGTTGACACTTATTCATTTCTATGTCTTTCTACTAAATCTACTCCTGGCCATCCAGCTCCGCGTCCTCAAAGTCACCATCTGAAAGAAATGACATGGAAGGAAATAGGGAAAACAAACAAAACAAAATGAGTTTGGATACTCAGCAAATAGTACATCATACCGTAAAAGTAATTTAGCCTAACATAAGCTCAATTTCTGAAAACTCTTTATACATACATACAGCATCATGGTTAACACAACATATCCATTCTTGAATAACATGAGTGGCACATGTAACGTGAATGCATGAAACTGGTTTATCTTGTCTTAACATGGGGTGAAACACGCTTGAGTCCGTGTTTCACTTAACTGGAGTGAATCACGCTTGGGTCCGTGATTCACATAACTGATTAACATGGGGTAAAACACGCTTGTGTCCGTGTTTTACTTAACTGGAGTGAATCACGCTTGGGTCCGTGATTCACTTAACTGATTTACATGGAGTGAAACACGCTTGAGTCCGTGTTTCACTTAACTGGAGTGAATCACGCTTGGGTCTGTGAATCACTTAACTGATTTACATGGAGTGAAACACGCTTGAGTCCGTGTTTCACTTAACTGGGGTGAATCACGCTTGGGTCCGTGATTCACTTAACTGATTTACATGGAGTGAAACACGCTTGAGTCCGTGTTCCACTTAACTTGTAACTCCTTGTCTTTCTTAATGCATGGTAATTCATTATGTTTCTAAACTGGTCTAACATGGCATAACCTTGTTCATGACTTAGTTAACATGACCTTTTTAGTGTACATGGCATAGCATACTTGACGTGTCATGCATGATCTGAATATTTTATAACTTTCCTTAATTTGTGTGATCTATGTATTTCACGGCATTCATGGCATATATCATCCAAATATTTCATGGCATACATAATCTAGCCTTTTTAATACATGGCATGCTAAACTAAAAACTTCTACATAAATATCTCATGGCTTACATGCGATTTAATCACATTCATTCATTCAAGCATAATCTCATATTTCATTGAAGAACGAGAAAAGAAATCTAACCTTAACTTGTCTCTTAGCGTAGCGTAAATGACCATCATAAACACCACATAATTTCATACAATAATATTCATAATATGCATGCATTTATATATATAATCATACTATTTTACCTCTTAGCACCGCTTCTGGATTTCCAACGTGTAGCGCGTCACCTATTCGAGGTATGGAACGTTACTAATTTTCTAAATAAACGTGCCGTGGTTCAAAATGTGTTTAAATATAAAATTGTAATTTAACATATTAATTATCTTGATTTCAAGCAAAATAATCGAAGACTTGTAAATATATGATAATCTAGAACAACTAACTCAGTATAATCAATTCTTAATAAAGATCTGCCGATAAAAAGAACATGAAATTAAATCTGGAAATTTCATTACAATATGAACCTCAACAGCGCCTACATGTTATCTGTGAACCTACAGGATTGATCCTATTACGTCAAAGTGCTGGCAAAGGTTCGGCCTAGCACAAAACTACTAAGCCGAATGGGCCTCAGGCCCAAGCCTACATCAAATCTCAAGGCCGAGAGCCTTCTGTGAGAAGTGTGTGTGTGTGTGGCGATAGTGCCGTGCGAAACAGGGGCTCACCGAGAGAGAGAGATGGATGCGTGGCGACTCAAGGTGGCTGGAGGTGACCGGCGGTGCAACTGGAGGATTCCTATGGTGGTGCGACGCCGGGAGAGAGAGAGAGAGAGAGAGAGAGTTTAGAGAGATGGAGTTTGGAACGAAAACACCGAGAGAGAGAATAGGTGAGTGCGACGTCAGTGGTTTACCTGAGGGAGAAGGTGCGACGGGGCTGTGTTGGCCGGCAATTTCTGGTGCCGACGGTGGTGCTCCGACGTCCTATGGTGGTCGGTGAGGGTTGGGCAGAGGTAAGGCTCACGTGAACCTTGGTTCTTGATTTAGGTTTTTTTCTGTATTTAGCACAGAGAGGATCGGGGCTTTTATGGCTAATGGGGAGGGGGAGGAGTGACTCCTTGGCAGCTTAAATACACGGGTGTGATTTTAGGAACTTGGTTCAAGCCGAGTTGTAATTAAACTAGGAAACTAACATATCACAAAACTAACGGATAATTCCTAAAAGGGTAAAGGAAATAAATAAGATAAAAAAAATAATTAAAAATAAAATAAAATAAAAATAAAAATATAATATTACTTTTAAACCCTAAATTTGGACCCGTATGTTACAGTTGGTCTGGCTCATGGCTGGTGGGACAAGGCATGGTGCTGTGCATGGTCTGCTGGTGGGCATGACAGGGTGCCATGGATGGCCTGTTGGTGGGCATACCTGCTGAGGCATGACATTAACCTTGCTGGCATGCTGGGCATGCGGTACATGGCCGTGTGGTGCAGGAGCATGCACATGCCAGGCCGTGCGCTAGGCTGTGCACGGCCATTAACCTCGCTGGTGAGCCTGGGCCTGGGCATGCACATGCTACCTCGCGTGCTGGGCTGCGCGCGAGTAGCAGTCTCACTGGGGGCTCGTGGTTGTCAAGGCATGGGTCAAGGCATGCATGTATGCTGGCCGTGGGGCTGTCTTGGCATGTTAAAGGTAGTGTCGAGGGGTGGCCTGATGCCACTTTCTTAGGGGTTCTGACAGAGGGGTTGCGTGCGATGGTGCAAGAGGAGGAGGGGAGGGTTGCGTGAGCATGAGAGACTGAAAGTGAGGGTCTGTGTTTGGAAGAAATGAGGGGAGAAGAAGAACGGCACTGCAGGGGCTCAGATGGAGAATGATAAAGAAATGAGGGTCTATGCTGGTGCTGCGATTTTACCCTAGGTCAGGATTCAGGAAAGGTTGAACGGCATCATTTATTAATCGCAAATAACTATACACTATACCAATACTAATAGTAATAGTAATACTAAATACTATATTAAAGTGATATTAATAGTAACATAATAAGTTAAACTATACTATTATACATATATCATACTTAATACTATAACTCTTATAATATATTAATATATACTAGTACTCTATATTATACTATTATAGTGTTACTAACTTACTACTATGTATACTAATTAGTATATATATATTATAGTGATATTAATACTATATATAGTTATACATTAAGGAATATAATAATACATTGATACTAAATTATTACTATATACTATATTAATAGTGATATTATTACTTTATATAGTTCTAGTGATTAGTATAACTATATTAGTATTAGTTATAGTGATTTAGTATAACTACATTAGTATAAGTTATAATGAGTTAGTCTAAGTTATAACTATAGTCTATATTAGACTATTAGTAGTAGTATAAATATTAGTATTAGTTATAGTGATTATAAGCATAACTAATAAACTATATATTAGTATTTGCTATAATGATTTTAATTTAGTACAACTAGAAAATAGTATTAGTATTGCTATATCACTATAGTTAATAGTATCATATAGTGATATAGTCTTAGTATAATACTATAGTGATTTATATAATAATTTATATATAGACTTAAAGTGGATTACTAATAGTATTAGTATTTGGCCATAAAATGTAATTAATATACTAATGTATTTATTAAAAGAAATATGTTGAGAATTATTAGGCCAAAAAATGTACTTAATATAAGATATTCTTATATAAAATTTATATGATTAATACTTTAGTTATTTTAAATTAGTATTGTATGTTATTATAAATTTATAGATTAGTGTTTATCCATTAGTATTACATGTTATTATACACTAGTACTACATGTTATTATTCATTTTAGTGTTTATAGTATACATATTAGTATTACATGTTACTATATTTATATATTAGTAATTTAGTGTTACGTGGTAGTAATATTGTAATAGTATGATATTACATATATTAAATTATTATTAGTTAAAGTCGGAGGGCAAAGTCGGATTGGAGCGGAGTCAGTTCATTAACAACTCCGACTCTGGCTCCAACTTTCAAGGAGAAAAAAATTTTGACTCCGAAGTCAGAGTGGAATCGAAGCAGAGTCAGATTCAGAGTCGAATTTTTGAATTTTTGCTCAATTCTTAAGATCCATGTAAAAAATTTATTGCCTTACTTTTTTTAATAAAAAATTGAAAAATTCACACATTTTAAAATTATATCTGTCATTACTCTTTTTTTTGTTGGGTATGAATGTTATTTTTGGTCAAAATTCTACTTTTAACTTGACATATTTATTTATTTCTTAAATCACCAAGAAATACGATATTTTTGTAGATCTTGACATCTCATCACGAGAACATACAGAAGCCCAAGTCCAAGCCCAAACAAAATGCTGTCGGGTCGATAATCGAACCCGAATCAGACACTCTTTCAATATTTCTTCAATCCCAGCTCCGCTCGGCTCTGCAGATCGTAGCCAGAAGCTAATTCAACCCGATCAGGCAAAAATAATTTTCCGTCAACTTTATGCCAAACAGGTACTCATCTGCAACTTCCCTTCTGGATTGATTTACATGTCAATGTATCGATTCGAATTGTGTTATTTTTAAGTTCTGTTTGAATTATATGTACTTATTGCTGTAAACCCTAGGAATCGGGTTGTTATAACGGTCTTTCCGAGATACTCCTGTTTTATGTAGTTATCAATGTAAGTTAAGCTGTCTCTCCTTTTCTTGAAACTGCATGAAGCGGGGTCCTGGAAGTGCAAAGGATCTAATTCATATGTGATCTGCTGTGGTATATTGGTTTGGGGATTTGGATCCTAATGTGTGTTCTTTTGAGGTGATGCCTTTAGCCCACATGTTCTCTCTACCATTGCAATTCCATGGACTCTGGTCTTCGGTAATCGGTCTCTGGTGAGAATGAAGCTTTTGTTCACAAAAAAATTATGATTTATTATTTTTTTTTTGAACAACTTAGGGTGTATTCTCACCATTTTAAAGTTCTTAAAATTTACAGAATGTAAGTGTATATTATTGTAGTTAGGTCGAGGTGGATTATTGTATAGGAAGGGGAGACATGGTTTTATTTATTATCATGGCTTGTTGTTTTAACTACTTTTTTCCTCCCATTTTATCTCTCTTTCTGGTGTTGGGTTCGGGGTGGGGGATGAGGGGATTAGGATGGCACAGATGTAAATGGTGCTTGAATTTGAAACAAAAAATGAACAAGTTTAATGGCATGTGAGGAGTACTTATAAAAAAAAAATCTCAAATTACGAGACTAGATCAAAGATGTCTGTATAAATATGATGATGATGATAATTTTTTTTTGATAATCGTGGGTGTTCGGGCCAGCTTGCGTGTACCGCGACTAATCCAATGGGGCTTTGAAGTTAAAGACCAGGTAAACCTCCAGTAGTCCTAAGGGGACTTGAACTGGTGACCATAGGGGAGAAAATCTAAGGCCGGACCAGCTGAGCTATCCCTCAGGGTTATGATGATGATGATAATAGTAATAATAAGAAACTGATTTGTATTATTACTATTATAGTCATTATTATTATCTTTATTCATGCTATAGGTTGATTGGAAAGTAAAATTATGGTATTCCATCAAAATAAAAAGATTGTTCGGATAGGGAACACAAAGGATGCTGTGGGAGCATGAACATTGTGGTTAAAATCAGAAATTTATAAACAAGGTTTGGTGTTTTGATTGTGCCTTTAGAATATGTCCCTGCAATTGGAGAATAAAAGAGAATGAGAGTCCATGAGTTTAGGTTACATGAGGATAACAAACCAGCATGTACTATTTTATGGCTTTGAGGTTCCCCGCTCTAGGAAATTTAACTTAATGGTTGAAAGCCTCATATGGTTGCTCATAATTGAAACTATTAGCAGTATCTTGTATTTTTGGAATGGGGGTATTTTCAGTAAAATTTGGTTTTGTCGAATTTAAATTCAATTACATGCTAATTTATATGCTCTGACTTGCCTGAACCCCAAGGGTTCTGTTGTTCTTGTTATCATTTCTCTTTCTTGTGGGTGGGTGGGGAGGGTTGGTGTTTATTATTCTATTACTATTGCAGGGTGGGAATTTTGGTTGCCTACGTACAACTTGTTGAGTCTTCATTGAATGCATTTTACAGGCAGTAGAAGGCACAAACATCAGAATGGAATTAGCAGACAGGGCAGTTGGGTTTCTATTATCTTTCATCAGCATATCTATATTCACGTATTATACTTTTTGGGTCATCATTCTGGTCAGTCTTCCTTCTATGTAATTAATCTCATCTCCTATTTTTTAACCAACCAATCAAACAAACAAACGAAGCATACCATAAGGTAAAAATGTCCTATTGATGTTGTGCTTATATCTTTTCATCTTTCAGCCATTTGTAGACAGTGATCACTTCATCCACCAGTACTTCCTCCCGCAAGAGTTTGCTATACTAATACCTGTATTTGCCGGTGTGGTGCTTCTTTGTTTCTTATGCGTATTTGTTGGATTTGTGATGCTAAAATCCAAAAAGAAGAAGGCTTGATGGAATCAGTTTAGTCATTTATTTTTTCTTTTTTTAAAAAAAGAAAGACCCATCGAGCTTATACTTTTCTTACTCCCCCATCCGTCCTTTTTTCCAAAAGATTTTGTGACGATATGGACGAGAATTTTAATTTAGATTTTCTGCAGCTTGCAGATTTTGTATATCTCTATCGTTTCTTATAATATTGGAAGCTCACATTTTATATATTATCTTAGGATTGAAGTTCAGTTTGGAAAATAATAGATGAACAACTTCATGTGCTGCATTTTGCTTATAATTTGTCCATAACTATTGCTTTCTTTTGCATTTGGTGTGCTCCTGTTGGGTAGAAACATGTGTTATTGATGAATTTGCTTCCCCTCCTTCGCTCGTCCTTTCCGAAGAAGGAACTCATATCTCAGTATGAGCTGCCTAGGGGTGTAAACGGGCCGGTTCAGTCCGGTCCGGCCATGGGTCCATGGTTTGACCGGACCGGACCGGACCGAACTTCTATAGGGACCGGACCGGACCCGTAGTCATCGGTCCAGTCGGGCCTTTTTTTTTTTCACATCAATTAATAAAAAAAATTTATTTACAATACTAAATTAATTTATACTATAACTCTTAATACTTAATAGTAGTAATAATATATTAAAGAATAT
>QEOT01122262.1:0-22147 GCA_003123785.1 Pterocarya stenoptera | reverse complement strand
AACAACTGATGTTTTTAATCTATTTGGCAATATGAGCACTTATCATAATACTTGGTATGTCATATTGAGCGAGGATGCACAAAGAGAGTTGTATGAGGGGTGCACTCGTCATAGCAAGTAGTCTTTCATGGTGAGGTTGCTCTATATTAAGTCTATTTGTCATATTTCTGCCAATGCCAACGACATGTTGCTAGAATTATTTACAGAGACTCTTCCTCAGGATAACAAAGTACTTAGGTTAGGTTTGGGGCACAATACAAAACACAAAATTCTCATCTCATCTCATTTCATCATTACACATTTTTCAAAGTCCCATACAAAATATAATAAACAATTCAACTTTTTCAAATCTCAATACAACTTTTTCAAATCCCAATTCAACTTTTTCAAATCACAAAACTAAAAAATAATATTTTAAACTTTAAAACAAAACACAAAATGCTCATCTCACCTCCCAAACCTATCCGTAATTTTTATGAAGCGAAGCAATTGAAGTGAGGTTAGGATTTGATTATAATATCATCCATGCTTGTAAAAATGATTGTGTTCTCTACTGGCAGCAATATGCAGAATTTGACTCATGCCCAGTGTGTCATGAGTCAAGATGGACATCGATAAACTTAATGTACCTCACAAAGTGTTAAGACATTTTCCGTTGATTTCTCAACTTCAAAGATTGTTTACGTCCCAGTTGATTGCGAAAAATATGTCATGGCATCACACAGAAAGAGTCCAAAATGAAAACTTCCTCTCTCATCCTGCAGATTCCTTATAATGGAAGAAATTTGATGTCAAGTATCCATGATTTGCCCAAAAATCTCGTAATGCACGCCTTGGTTTAGCAATTGATGTTTTTAATCTATTTGGCAATATGAGCACTTCTCATAGTACTTGGCTTGTCATTTGAGCGAGGATGCACAAAGAGAGTTGTATGAGGGGTGCACTCGTCATAGCAAGTAGTCTTTCACGGTGAGGTTGCTCTATATTAAGTCTATTTGTCGTATTTCTACCAATGCCAACGACATGTTGCTAGAATTACTTACAAAGACTCTTCCTTAGGATAACGAAGAATTTTTATGAAGTGAAGCAATTGAAGCGAGGTTAGGATTTGATTATAATATAATCTATGCTTGTAAAAATGATTTTGTTCTCTACTGGCAACAATATGCATAATTTGATTCATGCCCAGTGTGTCATGAGTCAAGATGCACATCGATAGACGTAATGTACCCCACAAAGTGTTAAGATATTTTCTGTTGATTCCTCAACTTTAAAGATTGTTTACGTCCCAGTTGATTGCGAAAAATATGTCATGACATCACACAGAAAGAGTCCAAAATGAAAACTTCCTCTCTCATCCTGTAGATTCCTTATAATGGAAGAAATTTGATGTCAAGTATCCATGATTTGCCCAAAAATCTCGCAATGTACGCCTTGGTTTAGCAACTGATGTTTTTAATCTATTTGACAACATGAGCACTTCTCATAGTACTTGGCTTGTCATATTGAGCATAAAATATGGTATTTAATTTGATGAAATACTTTGTTCTAGGTCTGGTGATGTTGGCTCACTATTCATGGCAAGTGAACCACATGAGGAGTCAATAATAGATGGGGATGGCACAAGTGTTGCTTTGCGTTTGGGAGGCATATCTATTTGAAATTGTTACAAATTATTATTCAAACAAACGTTACGGATATTTATAAGAATAATACTTACAAAAATTCATGTTTGAAATTATTCACTATCCGTTTTGCTGGATCAGTCGCCTTCATCCTCACTAGACACTTCAGTTGATTCATTTTCTTCCGATATTTCACCCTTAATTACTTTGGGTTGACCATTTTCTCTACGCAATGAAACCATATCATATTGGCTTAAATCAACAAATAGATTGATGTCTACTTCATTTTCTTGATATGCTTCTTTATTTACTGGACTATCAACTTCTTCATGTGGTTCGTCTACCTCTGGAATGTAATCATATACACTTCTTGGTACAAATTTCTCCACTACCCGCCATGGGTTTCTGTACTCTTGATCATTTAAATAAAAAACTTGATTCGCTTGGTAAGCAAGAATAAAGGGATTGTCCTCATATCATATGCGGATATATTGACACTCACAAAATAATTATCGTTACGTAGTCCCAACCTAGGATTTGAGACATCCCACCAATTACATTTAAACAACCAGACCATATATCCTCCCATGTACTTTAACGCTAAGATATCTTCTACAATTTCGTTGAAGTCAATGCTATCATCCCCATGGCTTTCTTCGACCCGACAATTTTGAGTTTTCCTATATCGTTCTCTGTCAGTTGTGTGAAATCTATATCCACGTACCAAACATCCTGAGTACTGGATGACCTGCCTAGACGGACCACATGCTAGAGCATACAGTTCTGGTGAGATTTCTTCTAAATTTTCACCATATTTCGATACAACTTATATCAATAAATATTATTATATAGAAAAAAATAGAGTTTAGTGGTATGAAGTTCGTATTATAAAATGTGACTTTACAGTAATACCATATGTTCAAACCATGAGGCAAATTCCTCTTCGTGCGTCTTTTCTACGTCAGCTACACCATTCGTGTGAAGCATTTGTATATGTTCGCTGCGCATGTTTATGTGAATGATTAATTTGTATCAAGTTATACTATATTATTATACATGGACTTAAAGATAATATTGATTTAGAGGATCATCACTAACCTTAAGCAGTGATCAATTTCTGCGCAGTTATTCAAGACATACCATCAAACTCTTTCAAACTCTCGCCCACATAGGTCATAGCCCCCTTGTAAGTCTATGGGACGTACGGTCTGGGAAAATCCGGTAAATGTCGATGAGACTCCTATCTCTCGTCCACCTTCATAATTTCGACCTGGTCTTGTAAATCTAATATCAACCACATGAAAATACATTGAACAAAAGGTATGCCACTTATTATCAATATATGACTCTGCAATTGAATATTCTGGACCAATTTTATGCCCCATAGATCGCTTAAGTTTTCTCAAAAACTGTTCAATAGGATACATTCATCTATACTGAACTGGGCAAGTGACTAAAACCTCACGAGGTAGGTGCATAGCCAAATGAACTATTACATCAAAGAATGAAGGCAGGTGCAATCTCTCCAATTTGCACAATATTATTGCAACATCCGCTTGTATTTTTAACAATGCATCAATTTTCAACGTTCTATTACAAATGTCTCTGAAAAATTCTCCTAATTTTGTGAGAGCTGTACAAACATCTCGAGTAAGCTTTCCATGCACACCAACCGGCATTAGACGCTGCAGAAATACATGACAGTCATAACTTTTAAGACCAGTTATCTCCTAATCATGGGTTTGAACACATCTTGACATGTTTGAAGAATAACCATTGGGTAATTTGATTGTCATGAACCAATTACAAAAGTTATTTCTCTTGTCATTTGAAAGTGTATACCATCCGATAAGTATATAAGCCGACGACCCATTATTTTGCACATGCAACTCCGGTCTTATCCCCAACTCTTTCAAGTCTTTATGAGAGTTAGTTGTATATTTTGTATTCCCTTCTATTAACACCAGAGCGCCCAATATATTCTCACATATATTTTTCTCAATATACATAACATCTAGATTATGGCGCAGTGTCAAGGTTGACCAGTATAGCTACTAAAAGAAAATATTTTTTTTTTGTCCAATTCAACTCCACTGCTTGTTGTTTTCTCTTTTGAACTTTTGTATATTTCCCAAATCTATTTTTTTAAACATCCTCGACTTCGCAATAATATCATTCCCAGACAACTCTGACAGTGATGACCTGCGCTCAATTCTTCCGTCAAACATCGTTTTAATTGAACGCCATTTATAATCATGTGGTAAATAATAACGGTGTCCCATAAAATATAATTTCCTACCATGACTCAACCACTGAGATTGTGTATCTTTATAGCAAACAGGACAAGCCGTTTTACCTTTTGTGCTCCACCCAGACATATTTCCAAATGCTAGAAAATTATTTATTGTCCACATCACTGCAGCATGCATCTTGAACTCCCGCGACGAGGCCGCATCATATGTACTGATACCTTGATCCCACAACTCTTTCAACTCTGCAATCAGTGGTTGCAGATATATATCTAATTTGTTCCCTGATGATCTTGGCCCTGGTATCAGTAGAGTCATTATAAAATACGGATCCTTCATACACTTTTAAAGTGGCAAGTTATAGGGCATTAAATCTAAGTAATATATCTATAAAATAAAATAATTTAATTAACATACATGCTTTAATTACTGTATATATAGTTGTTGTAAGCTAGCGCCGAGGTAGTGGCACTACGAGGGGTGTCTGCATAGAGAAAGTATGGAAAGTGGGTAAAATTAAAGTTGATATTCCTGATGACCACATCGGTGGCTCCGAAGATTCGGCAGCGTGGCTTGCTTCTTATGTTGGTACGCTTACTCGCACGTATGCAGCGATTGCTACATCCTTTTGATCTAAAGTTTTCTAATATGTGAAAGACCACATAAAAAATCATTGCTCGATAATAAGCTATATCTCAAGCAACTAAGTATATAACATGCTACTTTCAAGTTAGTTTGTATTTATACTAAT
This sequence comes from Pterocarya stenoptera, assembly GCA_003123785.1. Taxonomy (NCBI): domain Eukaryota; kingdom Viridiplantae; phylum Streptophyta; class Magnoliopsida; order Fagales; family Juglandaceae; genus Pterocarya; species Pterocarya stenoptera. The sequence goes on along the minus strand of QEOT01122262.1, from coordinate 17,522 downwards.
TGTTTATAATTTTTGAAAGAATGAGTTTGACCTTAATTTTGGCCAACGAGAGGATCGATTAATAGTTTAGGAACTGATGTCGAATGCATTTCGAAGGTACAAAGGTCGATGACATGCATACTATAAGAAGCTCAGTACTATAATAGAGGCGAGCCAAAATCCATTCCAAGCAATGCCACCAAACGAATGAGAGAAAGTTTGTGATATGTTTGAAGATCCTGCTTATCAGGTAATTTCCCTGCTATCTTTTTTTAATTGTATATGATATATGTATGAAACATATAGGCATAATATTTTTTTTAGCAACAGAGTACTGTGAACAAAGCAAATAGATCAAATTTAACGATACATCATCATGCGGGTTCTCGATCTTTTCATCGTTTGTCTAACAAAATGGTAAGTTATTTTAGTCCCAGTTAAATATTAACATATAATACACTTTTCTAATTTAAGTTCTAATATAGATTTTCCTTTTGCAGAAAGAAGAAAGATCTGTTGACTATGATCTGATCCAATTGCATACTAAATCATATAAAAATTGTGATGGTGTTTGGACCAGTCTCAAATGAGAGGCAAATTATGTAAGTTTAAATTTCTTTAATTCCATTGTGACATAATATTTTTGTTACTTATACTAACTTGAGAGACAAAATTTTTCATCTCCAAAACTTTTTTCAAACGAAATTGGGGTTTTTTTAGACAATTTTTTGTCTCAAAAAACCATATCTCATGTAGTGATATATATATATATATTTATATTATTAGATAGGGTTAGATGGCACCTTCAATTTCGCTCGCTATATTTTAATCACAATGCTACACGTAAATATTATATATATTAAGTAACAATACTTCCCTTTAATCAATATTTTCTTTTTTAAATTTAAATTTTGACTTGTATATGTCCTTAAAATTATGTAAATAAAGTCATAAATATGGAAACTATTTTTGATATTTTAATACATCCACAAAAGTGTTGGTGCCTGTTTTTAACTTTTTAAAGCAAAATTCAGATACTCTAGAAACGGTTACGTCACTACAACTATAGAGTATGACTATAGTGGCGGGAAAGAATAATTTTAAAACAAACTAAACTTAGTTCATAACTATAGACTAACTAGATTGTAACTAATTAAACTACTTCTAATACCCCTGTTCAAGCTGGAGCATGAATGCTAATAATGCCCAAGTTGGAGACCAAGGTAGAAAACAAAGGAAAACCAAGCAGCTTAGTAAAACAATCAACAAGCTGATTGTGAGAATTAACATGAAAAAGCTTAACAAGCCCATCTTGAATCTTGTTATGAACAAAATGGCAATTGATCTCTATATGTTTTTGTGCGTTCATGAAAAATAGGATTGGTTGCAATATGGATAGCAGCCTTGTTGTCACAGTATAAAGTAGCTGCACTTGAATGAGGAACTTGTAAATCATGAAGCAAAGATAAGAGGCAAACTAATTTAGAAACTGTATTAGCAATTGCCCTATATTCAGCTTTAGCTGATGATCTTGAAACTATGGATTGTTTCTTTGATTTCCAAGAGATAAGAGAGTTGCCAAGGAATATATAAAATCCTGTGATGGATCTTCTGGTGTCAAAACACCTTGCCCAATCAGAGTCAACAAAAGCAGTGAGTTCAAAATCTGAGTTGGAAGGTAAAAAGAGACCCTGACCAGGTGAATCTTTGAGGTACTAAAGAACTTTATATGCAGCATGTAGATGATGTTGTTGAGGGGAATCCATAAACTGACCAAAGGTATGAACTGCAAAGGTGAGATCTAGTTTGGTAATAGTGAGGTACAACAACCTGTCAATCAATCTTCTGTAAACTTTGGGATGTTCAAGAAGTGGACCATCAAATTTGGAAAACTTGAGGTGTTGCTTAATAGGTGTTTTAACTGGTTTAGAACCTAGTAAACCAGTGTCTGATAATATGTCTAAGACATATTTTCTCTGAGATAATAAAATACCAGTAGTGTTCCTTGCTACTTTGAGGCCCAAAAAATACTTTAAAGGTCCAAGATTCTTAAGTTTAAACTTTTGATCAAGAAAAACTTTAAAGGCAGTGACAAAATCCATATCATTGCTGGCAAGAAGAATGTCATCGACATATACGAATAATGCCATGAAACTAGAACCCTGAGTTTTTGTAAAAAGAAAGTAATCTGTCTTGGACTGTGTAAAATCGAGATCAATAATTGTGGAAGAAACCTTAGCAAACCACTATCTTGAAGCTTGCTTCAAGCCATACAAAGATTTATTTAGGCGACACACCCTCTTGTCATTCTTATCACCAAAACCTAGAGGGAGATCCATACTCATGGCATTAATTGCCAAGAACAAAGTCTGCTTCTTTGAGCTTGGACTATCACCATGATGAAGGTAAAGCGGATCGGAAGGATTCGTAGGAAGAGTAGAAGAAGAAATAGAGGAAGACATGTTTACGCGGGAAAAAACTCAACTGATACCATGTTAAATCTTGAATGGAAAAATCTAAAGGAAGTCGATTTCGTGCACTCTCTTTGCGCACCCCCTTACCTGGCATGCCACCTGCAACATAAAAATGAGGCGTTTTAATTTTGAGTGGGAGACGAAATTAACAGCGGGGCGAGGAAAAGCAAATCAGTGAAAGATAGAGAAAAGTTACAATTTTTGAAAGTTTTACCCGGCTTCACCGTCTTCATCTCCAACGACAATATCGTTTGCTAAGAAGCACTTGAGGAAGAGCAAATCTGCATCAGCTTCAATCAGAGTGACACAACCAGAAAGTATGAGAGACGATTCGCTATGGGTGTAGCTTGATGGTATTCAAAGTGCCATTCTCCATTGCAAGCAATTCTTGCCTTTCTTCTTCGTCGCTCTTGTTCTTTGACCTCGGGATTCCATTTCACTTTCCTGTTTTTCTATTAGCAGGTTTTCCTTTCATGGATGGCTTTCCAATTCTCCTTCTTTTGTTAGCATTTCACCCTGGGGGGGGGGGTCTTTAGAAATTTCAGAGATCTCTGAAGCCCACTTCTACTTCGGCATTTGTCTTCTTCTTTTGACATTTCTTTTAAATTTTGGACGAGCATTTTATGTCGATCATCACAATTCAAATTTGGTTTCTTCCATTGAAGATCCATTAGTGCCAGTTTAATTAAAGCCAAATCACCACCATTGTTACTCGACAACCAAAATCACCACCATTGTTGTGGTTGACACTGTGCTTTACAACAAAGGCAAGGAACACAAGTTGGATTTGGTTCTTCATCTCTTAAGAATCTTTATTAGTCTCTGACAAGGTGGGGTTTGTAAAAAGAAATCAAAGTTTTTGATGCTTTCTCTTTCAATTGTTTGTTGCACGCATACTTTGCTTCGTACAATTTAATTGAGAAAGTTATCAAACCTTTGCTAGAGTTTCTGCAGAGTACCAACTCAATCTACTCAGTCAACCCGTATCCAAAATTCTCTCCTTTGTCAGATCAACTCAAGAGCTTGGTGTCTTATTACTCTGGGTCCATGGGAAAGCTTGGATATTTTTAGCTCAAAAACATTAATGTGTTGGTCCCTAGTTGCGAAGAGAAAAAATCCATGAGCATGAAGCTCTCGATCATTACTCCAATCTTGATGAACCACTCCCAGAAATGGCACAATCCCCACTCCACTCCTCCATTGGATACCCTATTCCAACCAATGTAGCTGAAAACCCACATCCCCACTTGCCCAAATAGCTCACGTCGATGGTGGAGGAGAGAATTTGAAAGCCAGAATCTGAGAGAGAGAAACGTGCATGGCAGAGGACAACAGTCGGGACCTGAGAGAGTCGTTTGTGGCAAAGGAGAGTGACACAGAGCCATCGAGTGTGAAAATGGGGGAGACGTGGGGGTTGATTGTCGTCAAGTCCGTCTTCTTCTTCTTTTTCTTTTTTATATATTTTTTTAATAAAACAAGTACAACACGTCATAGATGTATGCAATGTTGTGCGCCAAACTGACTGTCTGTAGTGGAATTGATCTTGAATTGAGCAGTTTGGAAGATTTCTATATGTTATTGCAATAACATAAACCAGTACATGTGTGCTTTTATATATAAGCCAATTGAGGCGAGAAAGAATAATTTTAAAACTAACTAAACTTAGTTTATAACTATAGACTAACTAGACTGTAACTAAATTACTTCTAATATAATGTAATATAAATATAAATATATATATATATATATCAAGCTTCTACCATGCATGCACTGAGCCCCACCAGCACCAACCTCTCAATCTCCTCAATTCTCTTCAGTTTGCCACAGTTGAGCCTCAAGTTCTCAACTAGCAATGACTTGAAGGGAAGAAAATGGGATGAAAGTCGAAATTCAGAATGAAGGTAGCTAGCCTTGAAAGAAGTGTTGTGTCTTGTTCACGAAATTCAAGTGAATGATGGATTAATAGAGCCTGACAGAGTGTTAGTCCTGTCAAGTTATGGCGCAAGCACAGAATAGATCATAGGAGAAATATCATCCCACGTCAATATTAATTTGTCATTTTAATGTATCCTTTTATTTAAACACATATTTTACATACAAAATACTATACAAGTATATATATATATGAAAAATTTTATATACCACACTATCATATTTCACTTTTATCCTATTATGTAAGTTGTACGGGATATATATATAATTTTTTATTAAATAATTACTTATCAATCAACATGTCAAATCTTACGCAAGCGAATGAAAGTAGAATTGAAGTTTGGTTCATGAGTTTACTTTATATATATATATATAATATAGTACACAATAGGAGTGTCAAATCTTATTAATGGGTCGTGTTCATGTCTGGTCAAAACATGTATATTATACTATATGAGTCAATCCTAATCCGACCCGTTAAGCTTATCGTGTCAAATCTCAAACCCTAACACGACCCATTAAAATAACGGATCGTGTCGTGTCAACCGTTTTGACCAGTTTATGTAAATGGGTTGAACATATCCGAAATTAATCCGTTTGACCTTGTTAAGTTTAGCATAATTTTATATAAATGTTAAAATCACAATATCTATATAAAAAATATAAAACTCACTATAAGTCTAAAATTACAATCCAAACAATAAAAATATCAAAATTAAAATTTCAACAATTTTATTTTTAGGTATAAGGGTATAATTGTAACTTTAACTTTCTTAACTGATCAATCCGTTTTGACCTGAACCCGTTAAGGTTAAACCCTAACCCGCTTTTATCGTATCGTATTTGTGTTGGGCTAACGGGTCGTGTCACATAATGCCACCCCTAGTACACAACAAGCGCGCTGTCAAAATGACCTATTCTCGCAGTGTAATTAAAGAAGGGAATGGTCAATATGACCCAATTTTAAGCGTCCAACTTGCATATATATAGAAAATAACAATTCCGTACAATCTCGAGACAAACCAAGCTAGCAAGATGAAATGGATTTTCCCCTCATCAGTCCAAATCCATTGTTGCAGTTCTATGTTTCAAATATGTTCCAGATCGAAATCCACCACTTTCACGAGAATTTTCACTGTAAACCGGCATTGATCAATTCACACCAAATTTCTTCACTTCAAGTGATCATTCATAGGAAGCCACCATTTTCTATCCCAACTCTAGCCATTTCATTTTTATTTTGATATCCTCATTAGATAAAGTCTAAAATTTAAATGCAAGCTTGAAAATACCTGCATATCACCCGGATTGCATCAGCCAAACAAATATCTTTAATTCATTAATAAAGACACTTGCATATATATATATATATATTTAAAATATATCCATAATTCAAATTAAGTTGAACCGACACGCAGATGCTCTGGCACTACAAGAATATTGGCTTTTTCCGACCAATTAATTTCCATCCCTAGGTAAATCTACGCTAAAAAATATTTTTTGTGTCCAAGTTTGTTTGGTCGCTAGTTTCCTTCGCTAAAGGGATTTTGGAAAAAACGAACCGTTGTTAACATTTTGCGACAATATATATATTTATCTTTTGCGACTATTTAGTTCGACATAATTAATGATTATAGGGTTTTTGTGACTATATTATTTCCGTCCATGCATAATTAATGCTAATACCTGATATTTTCGCGTCCAAGTTAAAGTTATCGCAAAATTTCATCGCAAAGATAGATCTAGGAAAACGAACCGTTTCATTTTTTTTTTTGCATCCAAATTTTGTCCTTTTGCATCATTTTTACTTGACGCAAAAAGTTTGTAGTTTATTTTATGCCCTCGCTGCCCAGGAAGACTCCTCTTTTATAGTTTATACACCCTCGTTAACATCAAATCCCCAAAATGTTTCCCAAATTTTTCTTTGCCTCAAATCTACTGAACCAAACGAGCGTCTATCATACTAAATTTCTAGTGAAGTCATTTCAATCAATTTTGTGGAAGATCTTCACATCATTCCAATATTTCCCCCAAGTCATTCCATCGTTGGTTTTAGTTTGAGGAGAAGGATCACAGACAATGGTTCTGAAGATTATTGATAACAAACATATTGAAATGATTACAGGTAGGCCCATGCAATTCATGATTTCAGTTCCTTTCTCTTTTTAATGAAGAAAGAAAATACAAGTGCTCATAAGGTGTTTGCTGAAATGCTTGTTAGAGATATATTTATTTCACTCACATATCCATATGGCCTCTGTTTCCCTCATTACAGTCATACATTGATTCCTAGTATTTATAGCATTTACAACCAACCATTACAAACACTTGATGAATCTGTGCCATACACCTCATCAATCTTGTTATACAGTACGGTCCTTCTAGATTCTTCTGTAATATTCTTCCATGTAAAATTTGTTATGCTCGACCTGCTGCCACTGCCTTGGAGTCGAGTTTGTTAAAATCCTCCTTTGAGGTATCATCTTTTGAGGTAGAGAATTGTGATCCCTAATACTTTTGGTTTCATTGCTAGAATTGATTTCCCTAACTTTATCTACACTCTATGATTAAATCATGTCTTTGTTTTTCCCATTTTTGGTGAGGTAAAACAGAACATGCTATTAAGAATTAAGTATGAGTTTATATTTTGCTTTCACCATGATCTGCTTTTGCAAGTTGGAGAAATGATGAAGTTAGTTGGATCCATTTTGGTTTTTCTTTTTTAGTAAGTAGATTACAAATAGTTGGGCTGTCCGTTTTACTTTTATCTAAGTTATTATTTTACACTTGGTTATCATTATTTTTTTGGGTTTGAAACTGATTTACTAGCATCCAAGTTTATATTTGTATAAGAATAATCTGTGAGTATTGATCTATTCCAGAGTCGATGTGTGTGAATTGAGGAATTTTGTCTGTCTATCTTCTCGACTAAATCTTAAACGTTACAATCTAAGCCTTTTCAACTGTCTAAGCCTCCTTAATGATCAAGAGCTAGAAGGTGAGTGAAGAAACATGGTATAGAGTTGGAATTAGTGTGATGGATTTTGTTTACAAGTTAATACTAGATGACATTCCAATTTATGATCATGTCTCATTTTTTTTTCAGATGGACAAAAGTTGGATGAATGTCACCGATAGGTTTAGGTCAAGGGAATATGCCGAAGGGGTTAGACAGTTTCTGACAATGGCTCGAGCTCATGCTCATGGAAACAATCGTGTCAAGTGTCCATGTCGTAGATGTCGTAATATGGTGTTCATATCTATAAGTGAGGTCGAACGACATCTATTTATCACTGGGATAGATCAAAATTACACTCATTGGATATTTCATGGGAAGGCAGAACACATGAACATTAATAGTGACAATGATAATGATAATGTTGACGATTCTTACATCAATGACATAGACGATATGTTAGGTGACATTCATGCTGCTACCACTGTTGGTGTTGATGAAGACATGGTTGCACATATAGTGGGTCCCTCCTCCGTTGAACCCGAACCAACCAGTTTTGAGAAACTATTGGAAGATGCTCGTCGTCCACTTTACGATGGCTGCACAACATTTTCTAAACTATCATTCATTGTGAAGTTGCTCCACATTAAAACAATTGGTGGGTGGAGTATAAAGTCCTTTGACATGTTGCTTAAACTATTGAAAACTGCTTTTCCCCAATCACTCTTGCCAGACTCTTTCGATAAGGCACGATCATTGGAGCGAGGCCTTGGATTTAGATACATAAAAATACATGCATGTCCAAATGATTGCATATTATATTGGAAGGAAAATTCCAACAAGCAAGAGTGCCCTAAGTGCAAGGCATCTAGGTGGTTGTCTACCACACCTAAGCAACAACCAGTGCCCTAAAAGGTTATGCGGTATTTTCCACTTAAACCAAGGTTGCAGAGATTATTTATGTTCAAGAAAACTGCAGTATCCATGAGATGGCATCAATCACAAAGGGTGGGGGATGAAAACACTTTGAGGCATCCTGCGGATTCCGAGGTGTGGACCACATTTGATAGAGAGCATCGTTGGTTTGCTGAAGATGCCCGCAATGTCAGACTCGGTCTTGCTAATGATGGATTCAACCCATTCAATAATATGAGTAAACCATACAGCATATGGCCAGTGATTCTGGTTCCATATAACTTGCCTCCATGGTTATGTATGAAAGACCCTTTCTTCATGTTGTCTACATTAATTCCTAGGCTTAAATCACCTGGGAATGAAATTGATGTTTACTTACGCCCTTTAATTGACGAACTAATTGATTTGTGGAAAAATGGAGTAGATACATATGATGCGATGGTTGGCCAAAGATTCTGATTGCATGCAGTTTTACTGTGGACCATTAATGATTTTCCCGCATATGGTAATCTTTTTGGGTGGAGCACCAAGGGAAAGTTGGCATGTCCTTGTTGCAACGTAGATACATATAGCATGTGGTTGCGACATGGTCGAAAGCATTGTTACATGGGTCATCATCGCTTCCTACCTTCAGGTCACATATGGAGAAAAAAGAAGACGATTTTTAATGACAAAAAAGATCACCGGATGCCACCTAGACAGTTGTCTAGAGTAGATATAATGCATCAATTAAATAACATGGGTCAAGTGCATTTTGGCAAAGGTTCTAAAAGGAGAAAACACACCCCTGAGGAGTTAAATTGGACAAAACAGAGTATCTTCTTTGAACTGCCATATTGGGCATCTCTGAAACTTAGGCATAATCTCGATGTGATGCACATTGAAAAGAAAATTTTTGACAATGTGTTGGGTACATTGATGAATATCTAAGGTAAAACAAAAGATAATATCAATGCTCGACGGGACCTAGCCGAACTGGGTATAAGACAAGAGTTACATTTGAAAGAAAATGGGGATCGAGTTGTAATCCCTCATGCCTATTTCATGCTACATGGAAATGAGTGGAAAGAGTTTTGTGCATGGTTGAGTAGAGTTAAATTCCCTGATGGTTTTGCATCTAATATTTCTAGATGTGTTAATGTTAGTGATTGTAAAATATCTGGTATGAAAAGTCATGATGCCCACATCTTCATGCAAAGGCTACTACCAATAGTAATTGGTGGATACTTAAGACATGATATACGTTTGGCATTAATGGAACTTAGCACTTTCTTTAGGGAATTATGTGCACGAATGTGTAAGAAAGATATAGTGAAGCGTCTTGAGACTGACATTGTCCTCATTCTTTGCAAGATGGAACAGATATTTCCACCAAACTTCTTTGACGTAATGGTCCACCTAACTGTCCATTTACCCCGTGAGTTGGGTCTAGCAAGACCGGTTCAATACAGGTGGATGTATTCATTTGAGAGGCACTTGGGCAAATTTAAGCGGTACGTAAAAAACAAATCCCGCCCAGAATGATCCATTGTGGAGGCATATATTCATGTAGAATGCTTGACATTTGCCTCTATGTATCTGCATGATGTACCAACTAGGTTCATCAATGAGGATTGAAACATTGATATTGGTGTTCAAACAGTCGAAGTAGCTTCCTTCTCAGTTCTTTCACAGAAAGTGCGCTCATTGGGGACTTCAATTCCTACACAACTAGAGAAGAAACTATTTAAGATTGCCAAATGGTATGTCCTCAATAATTGCACAGAAATTAAGCAATACTTGGAGTAAGAACCTTCAACCATATTCACTAATCTTTGATGTCTTATGGAATATTGCATATGTGCATTAATGCACTTATGGAATATTGTGCTTAAATGGCTTTTAACAAAATCATTTTATTATTTTTTCCTGTAAGGAGCACTACAACATTCTAAAAGACCAGAGCCTAACTAACATAGAAAGGAGGCATGAAACTGAATTTCCTTCGTGGTTCAAAACACGTGTAAGGTGATATTATATCTACCCAAGATTATTTTTTAATATTTGTCTCATACTCATTGGCATATTTTCATCTCATCTTTTGGTTAATGTTTTAGATTCAAGCGCTTCGTGTTGGGGACCCTGACCAAGTATCTGATGATCTTTATGCAATAGCTTCTGGTCCTGACCCTTGGGTGGCATCATATGCTGGTTGTATAATGAACGGTATAAGATTTCATACAAAGCATCGTGAAATAAACCGTAGAACACAAAATAGTGGTGTGCTAGTTACAAGTGAACACCAATCAATTATGGTAGATTTCTATGGTGTTCTCAATGACATATTAGAGTTGCGGTACATGGGATGGCGACGTGTCTGGTTGTTTAGTTGCGATTGGTTTGATGTTGGTGATACTATTCGAGGGATACATATTAGTGAGCATGTTACAAGTGTCAATATGTTCCGAACTTGGTATAAGGATGATCCCTTTATACTGGCTTGTCAAGCGTCATAAGTTTTTTACCTCAAAGACACAAACTTACATGGGTCTTGGCACATTGTGCAGAAGATCACATATAAAAATGTCTATGATATTCCCCAGTTGGAATTAAATGATGACAGAGATGATTCTAGCGAGGGTGATGTATATCAGGAAGAGCAGTCTTCTGACATTTATAGAGATGTCGAGTTCGACGAGAATGGCCTTCAGTCCTCATTGCTATGGCCAGATGGTCTTCCACAAACTATTCCTACTGCAGAATTAACAGTAGGAAATAATGACATTCTTGACGACCGGGAATTTATCAATGACATCTTGCAGGATTCTACAGATGAGAGCTCTGATACCATGTCCATTGCTTCCACTGATGATGAAGACCCACTTGGAGACACTGATGTAGAAACTGAGGATGTTTAAGGTATCGATGCATTTTTTTTTTTGAGTTTCTTTTTTGTTCAGGTTGATTATGCATCCAAGCTGTACACCACACTCTTGAAATATCCTAAGTATTTTAGCATGTATTACACATACTTGAGCATGTGCCTCTTATTAGATGTTTGAATTTATAACATTGTGGTTAGGAGATTTTCTCAAATGTGACATTTGATTGAAACCTCAAGTATGCTGTCCTTTTCTTTCGTAAAAATCGAATATCTTTACTTCTATATTCAGTATAATGAATGGTGTTCCCACTGCACAATATTATTACTTCCATTTATTGTTCACCTAGCTGTCAGTTATGTTATCGAATAAATATCTTTTGGGAGCAGATTCTTGATAATTTATTTCTGATCTATGAAATTCCCAAAGTATGATACACCCTTTTATTATGTTACTAAGCTTAACAAAGAAATTAAAGGGGAATGGTTTATCCAATTATCCTGCTTTTGAAGATGAAAAGAAGAAATGAGACTAATCAATTAAATTTTACAACAGGATGTCTCATATTGTGCCCTACAACAATGGAGGTTCTGCATTATACTGGTAGACGTTTGCCATTTTCTTTTGTTGATTACAAATGGTCGGCCAGCACCACGTTGGGGTAAACTGAGTCATGGAGTGGTAGGTTGTGCGAGAATGTAATCAATTCCATGGAAGTTTTTGATCTATTGAATGCTAACCTTGTGTGATGCTATCATACAATGCCTTTGCTGTATTTTAACTATAATATTTCCAAATTCTGGTTTGAAGAGTTTATACCCGCAGCATTTTATACTTGATATTATGTCCTGCTTGTATTTCAGAAGTCTATATTTTGTATTGAAGGGTTTATTACTAAGAGATGGAATATTATAATTTATATGTTCTATTAGAGGTATTTCAAAGGTTTGTATTTACATTGCTACACCAAATGATCTCTATTGTGTGAAATATTGGAAATTGGTGCGATTAATATGGAACATTATAGCATTTTCACACAAAAGTCGTCCCATGCATGGTGTTATGTCAATGGTTGAATATAGATATTGCTTCTCTAGAAATCATGAACATTTTTAAAAATATTTAAATATAATCATTTTCAGATTTTGCGCATTAGTCCAAGAATGGTTGTCCTGATCATGACAATTTATAAATGTCAATTGGTTGTCAATTACAAATTCTTGCTTGAGTCTCATGAAAAAGCAGTGGTTCTTCCACAACCTACACCTAGAGGGGGTGAATAGGTGTAGTCCAATTTTTTTTGTCTTCTTTACATAGAGATAAATAAGCAATTCATCAATTCATCAAAATAACACAAATAATCAACACGGTGATTTTGTTCACGAAGTACTGGAAACTAATTTGAAGAACATCTTCAAATTCTAAAACCACTCCTGGTGTAAGACACCACCTAAAATCCACTATTTATAGCCCCTGTCATTCACCGAGCCTAAAACACTGAGTTTTTAGTTTTCTTAGAACTTCGCTCGAGCGCCTAGTCGAGCGACCATCGAGCGGTTCACTCTGCCTGAATTCGCTCGAGCAGTAAGTCGAGCGGACATCGAGTGGTGCACTCTGCCTGAGTTAGCTCGAGCGCCAGTTGGGTCTGCTCGAGCCATGTTGAGCACACTTCATTTCTTTTCATGTGACATTGCTTCAACACTAGTTACAACACAATGTTGTCAAGATGTGTTATGGCATGAGGGAGACATACGTCAATTATTAATTATCAGTAATCGCTTAAAATATGTATAAGATTCTCTTTTAATTAATCATTATATTTAATTAGGATTTGCATTCTAATAAGCCATATTAAAAAGTTTTAACCTTAATATCTAATGCAATTAATCAGACATTGAAATCAGTTAGTCAAATAACAGCAGCACAAGCAGCATGTGATAATAAAAAAACAGAAGCTGCTCTTCTACAAACACCACTTGGAGACACAAAAATAAAAGCTGCTGCTCAACAAAAAAATGTGCTTAAAAAAAAAAGCTTCTAACATTAACATTTCCTCCCCCTGCTTCTATATCACTCCCCCTCTCTCTATGCTATTCTCCCTTTTTGTCACAAAGGGCCAAGGGTCTCAATCATCAGTCTGACTGCCACCTTCATCATCCTCATCGAGACGCTCCTCAATATCGTTGAAGAGCTGAGTAACAAATTGCTGCAGGTTATCAACCTTAGCATCGAGGCTATCAAATCGGGCATCAAGTCGGGCAAGGTACTCAAGGACCTACTGAAGGTTGTGCTCGGTCGTACCAGGTGCTGGTGCTGGTGCTGGTGCCGATGCCGATGTAGAAGGCTGTGAGCTGGATGGCTGTGAGGAGGGTGCAGGTGGGTGCTCAACTACCAGTGGGTGCGGGGTGGTGTGAGCATGACTCAGCTGCATGGTCCTCCGACCAATGGGAGCCTTTAGAGGAACTCTAGGCTCATTGGGAAGTAATGCAACTAATTGGGAGAGGGCCAAACGAGTGATGAGGCTGGCAAAGGGTAATCCACTCCTTACTTTACGGGATTGAAATGCCTTAAGAATGACTCGGCAAAGAAGGCTTCCAAGATCAATGGTGACACCATTAATCAGAGGATATAAAAGAGTGGCGCGGTCAAGACCCACATAACTCTGATGACCAATAGGATACAAATTTGTGAGGACTATCCTACTGAGAATGAGATATTCCGGAGAAAATCTCACCGTCAAAAGTGGTGACTTACCATCCCAAGCAGAAGTCCGACCAACTAGACATTCAGCAATATCAGGCGGACTAGGAGGAGATATCCGTGTATATGGATACTCAGGATATAACTCACGCGGGGCATTTAGCAGATCTGCTAACATGCCCGGAGTCACCTGGAATGAAATGTTCTGGAGACTCACCTAAAAAAAGTCATCAACAGATATGGCATGAATGTTGGAGTAAAACTCCCTAACCAACTCCATAGACGGAGTGGGAAGACTAGTGATCAATGCCTGCCACTAGCGAGACTCAAATATGCGGGGAATAATAGTCTCATTAAGCTCACCTAGAGTTACTTCACGCTCGACAATGGGGGAGCGGTGAGAGAAATTTTGGATGTAAAGCTCTTGAGCCCTAGCGGAATGAAAAAGTCCTTGAACGGGGGCAGGAGGATTTTGGCGTGAACGAACACATCGAGACATGGCTATGGCTGTTGACACAATTAGAAACCGTTAGTCAAGGCTAAAGGTATTGTGAGAGACCGACGTAACATGCCTAAAATGCACATACCTAACATGTATGTCCAAAAGTACGAACAAATGCATGTATGATCCAATGCACATGCCAATGCATATGTGTAATATACATACCAATGTACATGCTCAAACTTGGGTTTTAGAAACCCATTTATGCAAGATGCCCAAATCCAATGTACATTTCAAGTTTAAATAAGCCAAAATTGGATTTTAAACCAATGAAAATACCAAACACTTTCCCAACACTAGTCTTAGACAAGAAATGAGCAAGGAACAATGCTATTTCAATGCATGATGAAAAAGTGAAGCTAAAAACCATTGAGGCATTTTACCGAACACTTGGAGAGCATCCAAGTAAAACCAAGTTCAAGAAATCCTTGGGAGTTCAAAGAACTTCCTAAATACAAGAGGGAGAGAGATTCAATCTCTATACCCAAAAATAAATACAAAACAACTCCATGCCAAACAACCACACAATGCCCTAATCTAGGTGGCCATTCTCCATTCAACCCAAAATGAAAAACCCCAACACCGAATACCCAATGCTCATGGAGATGGGAAGAAGAAAAAAATGATAGAAAAGAGACAATGAGAGACTTATCGTGAGGATGAGAGCAAATCGCACGAAGAGGGCAAGTGAAACGACGCAGGGGAGAGAGAGAGAGAGAGCAAGAAACGGTTCTGGGAAAGAAAGAAAGGAGCGGGGCTTTTTAAAGACGTTTTCGCTCAAGCAAAAGTTATGTTCGCTCGAGCGAAATCAACTAAATTCTCAATTTCTGGCATTTTCTTTCAAAAAGTGATACAAGAATTAATGAAATCAATTTTCAAGCTTAAAAATCACATCAAATGTAAAAGAGCATCATATTGTACATGCAAGACATCACTAACACTCTTCATCACACATTCACGTGCAAGACATTATACATGATTTTTGAGGAATACACACAATATGCTAAAAATAAATAAAGAAAAACTATACAAGACTGAAACATGTATAAAATGCATGTATGCTTGACCATCAATCTATACCATAAATACCACGTCTGGTCTGCTCCTCCCCCTTTCTCATCCATACTTGTTTCACTTTTGGATGATTCACCTTCTCATCCTTCTGGCTAGTAGTCAATTGGTCTAACTTTATATTGAGCATATTATTTTGTCTGGTTAAGGCCATGACTCCAAAGATTTTGATGTCCTCTTCTTGAGTGGTTCTTTTTGTCTCTTATGGGATGCCTCTTAAGCTGATAACAGTTTGGTCGGATGTGACCAACCTTATCACAATTATGGCACACATAGTTTGCCTTGTGAGCTTTTTGTCTCATGGAGGGAGAGACATACCTAAGAGCACTCATGAAATTCTTATCCTTTTTGTATTTTGCACACTGCGAACATACCCAAAGCCATGACATTCATGACATTGTACCTTGTCTTTGGTAGCTCTAGTGTATTTCTTAGAGCTCATTTCCTTGTTTTCTGAACTGGAATTTCCGTTAACTCTCTCAAACTTTTTCTTCTGGTGTCCCCAGTTCTTTCTATTTCTAGACACAAACATCTTTCTGAATTTTTTAGCATAAAAAGCTACTTCTCCGTCACTCATAGCCAGCTCATCGGATGACTCATTTGACTCTTCTCTTAAGATATTGAGGGCTATGGACTTATTTTTCTTATCCACAGGAAGAGTATGCTCATTGGTTTGTAGAGAGCCCACCAACTTTTCAATCCTCATATTCTCCAGATCTTTACTTTCTTGAATGGCAGTGACTTTGGGACTGAATCTCTCAGGAAAAGATCTGAGAACCTTTTTTCACAATTCTATTTTCTGGAAATTTGTCTCCAAAATTAACACTAGAGTTGACAATGTCATTCAGTTTTGCATAAAAAAATCAAAAATTTCATCATCCCTTATTCTAAGTTCTTCAAAGTTGGTAGTTAACGTTTGAAGCTTAGAGTTCTTCACAACCTTGGTACCTTCATGAGTAATTTCAAGAATGTCACATGCCTCTTTGCAAGTTTCATACATGGAGATTCACTTGAACTTTTCCTGGGACATGGCCATGAAAATCGCATTCAGGCCTTTGTTATTCCTGCCACACTCATTTATTTCATCCCTAGAGTAATTATCCACACTTTTGGGGGTTTTATAATCAACACAAAAATTTGTTCACGGAGTGGAAACTCATTTGAAGAACCTCTTTAAAATCTAAAACCACTTCAGGTGTAAGACATCACCTCAAATCCACTATAGAAACTTTAGTTGTTACAACCAATTTAGTGACACTTACAAAACCTTTGAAGTTCCTAAACTTGATCTGCAACACCGCAAGTGACCCATTCGATCTCTACACGCATGTAGTGCCAGAACTCCGACCTTTCTATAGCATCCCACGAGAACCTCTCGATCTTTGCATCAATAGCAACTCTGGAAACCTTTTGGGCAATAAAACACGTCCACACCGATGGACTTGTATAAGGTTTGATCTTGTGTGTGTGGCGTGGTGGATATAGGTTTGTCCAAGAGAGATTCACAAGGTGGGGAAAATGTTATCTCAATGGCTCTTGGAAGCAACTAGAGTTTTTGCTCTATTTCTCCACACCAAAGAATAGAACAAGCTGTTCTATTTATAGCCCCTCTGATTCATGGTTCTTAAAATACTGAGTTTTGAGTTTCTTGAACATTGGCTTGAGCGAGAGTCGAGTGCAGGTTACGAATTTCTGCACTCGACTCTCGCTCGAGCGGAACATCGAGTGGACATCGAGCGGTGCACTCTGCCTAAGTTCACTAGAGCGGAACATCGAGCGGTGCACACTGCCTAATATCGCTCGAGTTGTGAGTTGAGCGGATATTGAGCGGTGCACTCTGCCTGAGTTCACTCGAGCTGTGAGTCGAGTGGATATCGAGCGGTTCACTTTGCCTGAGTTCGCTCGAGCTGTGAGTCGAGCGGACATCGAGCGGTGCACTCTGCCTGAGTTCGCTCGAGCGCCAGTTGGGTCCGCTCGAGCCATGTTGAGCAGACTTCAATGTGGTAATCGTGACAATGCATCAACATTCATTACAACACAAATTTACATAGGTTTTCACACAAATATACCAATTAACTAATTTCCCCTCAACAATTATAATCATCAAATGGAATTTTTTTAATTCTTATGTG